>JAPDSC010041093.1:0-16826 GCA_026290005.1 Latrodectus geometricus
GGTTAAATAATATAATAAAAATTAAGCCGCTTGACGCTCATTTAGTTATGAGATAGATATTTTCAACAGTTACTTTTTTAGACAGATCATTCAGCCAATTATTCATTTGTCATAAGAGTACGAAATTCCTCTTGAAATAACGAAAATAAACATGATGGGTATTCACAAAAAAAAAAAGTTAGTTCAAATAACATGACCTCCAAACGTTGTTCAATTAAAGACCCTGAATCAACAATGCGCCCTCGTTTCGTTTAAATTTCTAAATAATTAAAGGTTTGCATGTTAAAACATTTGCTAACAATCAGTATTTCGAATTAATTAATGAATGTTTGTTTCCCTCAATGGAACAATACTTTAAAAATGTTTCTATATGAATCCCCCTCGAAATAAACATAGCGAACGAAAACTATTTCAGATTTACTTATGAATATTTTTGGGGAAAGTAAATTAGCTTCAACTGTTCACTCTTTGAAAAAAATTATATATTATTTTCCAATTTATTATTAATTAATGTTAAATACGTAATGCTAAGGAAAGAGTTAAGTAATGAAACTATTGATTATTTAACAAAAAAACTCGAATTTGTAGCTTATCGAAATTTTGAACGATACCTCCACATCAAAATTTAAAGGAATGAAACAAACAAATAAAATCTTGGAAAAATAGTTGTCCGAAAACACTCAAAATTCCAACATTTGTTTAAATAAAGCTCTGAAAAATGTTATTATCCCTCTATTTCAAAATGGCACATAAATTATTTACATTTCTATAATAAGAAATTGATATCTCAATTTATTTCCGTGTTTCAATTTCGATTCCCACTCAAAAGAGTATCGATATTAATCTATTTGAACAGAATTCGACATCAACTGAAGTATAATCTGTATGCAAAGAGTGGCTTTCAGATTTTTGACTCTTCCCCTCCCCCCCCCCCCACAAAACGACAAAATCACTCTAAGTAAATAAAAGTTGCTAAAACTAGAACAAACTCTGTTTGAAGTGAAAATAACTGGAAACTAAATTATTAACATTTTTTCTGCAATTTTGTTATTAAATTCTGGAGTATTATTTTAATTCACTCCATTTTCATAAAACACATTAAAATTGAATCATTTAACACTTTTCCTCACAACACTATTCTTTTTTTCAATTTTTTTTATTGCAAAACCTTTTGATATATTTAAAATACAAAAAAAGACTACTATTATTCAAAAAAAGAGACTCCGTTATCTGACCCATTTTGAATAGAGAGATTTCAGAAGCAAATGCTTTCTTAATCATTTATACTGTAGATGGAAATCTACTGGAATTCAAACCTTGGGTATTAATTTAAGCGATAAGTCTAATGGGTTTCTTTTTCTCATTCTGTTATATGCAAATTCTGACTTATTTAACCGCTTTCCTTACAAATTTTTTTAAAAAAAATTGCAAAAAATCATCACATTTTTTTATTTTATTACTAAATACAAGAAAACGAAACAAAACAAAATATGTAGTTTTTAAATTCAATTTTTAATTTTTTACTGGTATAAAAGCATATAGATTTAATATTAATTTACTATCCCGAGTTATCTCGGGCAAAAAAGTTAAATATTAGTCTTTGTATGATAGTTTTTGAAACAAGGGAAACACAAAATGATACCTGACATTCCGTACGCTGGTATCTGGTCTCATTTCGTACGGTATCACCACCATTATTTTACTTTTTTTCAACGCAACTATCCTCCTTTGTACATTACTAATCCACAAGCCATAGAGAAATATGTGGCTAATCCCGAATAAGAACTTTAAGAAAAATTAAAGAAAAGGCAAATTGCATATTAAAACAGAATATTTCCTTTCATTTCCTCCAGGCCGTGTAAAAACGTGATAAAGCAAATCGTACTGACAAATTTTGCTTCACCCGAGTTTTCTCGGGATAATAATTAACTGCAATATATACTAACCCGAGATAACTCGGGATAATAAGGCAAGCGGTTAATTCTATCAAACGTGTGATCAATTTAGATTTCTCTTTCATTCCTGTGATTTCACATTAAATCGTAGTGACGGAGGCTTATCAGATACAATGCTTATCATAATTTAGGTTCTTTATCAAAATTAATAAGGCTTCTATTTATTTAACTATTGTATTAGATCTACTCGTTATTTATTAGTGAGGAGAAACTGAAAACTTTGCTTATGAAAAAATTTTCCTTCATGATCTCGTTAGCAGATATCCTTGTATGTCTTCTCTGAAGAGACCTTTTCGTTAATCTGCGCTTTACGTCCCCTACTCTGCCAACTTGGCGATAAATGCACCAAGCTTAGTAAACCAGATGTTTTTATAACTAATGAGCTTTCTAATGGCAACCTCCGGAGGAAATAATTTGCGCTTTTTCGCGCATGCTCATTAATTGGTTTTTTTCTTTTAGCATTTTCATTGGTCTTTAATTAGTTTCAGTTTGAAAAATCGGTCATTTTCATTGGTTGCTAATTAGTTTAAAACCATTAAAAATCGTATTCCATTATCGCCATGGCAACAGCGTTTTTGAAAACCCGCCAAGTACGGGACCCACAGCCCACTTTTGCCAAGTTGGCAGAGTAGGGGACCTAAAGCGCATTTTCACCGACCTTTTATTTAAAAAAATAAAAATCAAGATTCCTACTGTTCTAATAATTCCTACAGAAATCTTTTTCACAGCTGTCTAAGATAAGCTTGCAATGACGTTTTGCTTAGTTTACATACACAAAAATTCCAATCCTTTAGAAGAAAATTGGAATTTTCACAACATTTTCTTTTACTTTGGAAACTTGTTGTAATTTCCTAGAATAATTAAAAGAATATTAGATTTTTATAATTGCAAATTAATATCCTTTGACTAAAAATATCCTGCTTTCTCCTCTTGATAATAAAATATCTCACACCTGAATTCTAGTCTAAGTTCATATTTATACTTTTCAGTTTCAATTTCATTTATTATGATTGACCAAGTAAAAAAGTTACTAAATTAAAGTTGAGGAAAAATTTAAATCACGTATAACTCTCTCTCTCTTTTATCAATTATTGCAATTTTTCTATATTACGTTTTACAAAATAAATTTTTACATTATTAAAGATATTCTATTACATACTTGCATCAAATTAATACCGATAGAAATTTTTAACTATAACAACTCTTATTAAAATTACGATAAATTGCAATTCACATTCTAATCTAAACTCTGATTGGTTCATTTGAATCCCAAATCGGGTCGAAAAATAAAAGTCAATAAGGAATCTGGTATCGGTCAAAGGAAAACAAAAAAAAATCGATCATCCTAAAATAAATCTAGAGTTTTACGTCTTCAGAATAAAATAAAAGTTGAAAACACTTGAAAGAAGATGATAAACAAGAAGAATCTCCTAGACCCCCTAGCTTATCAATAAATTTTACCAATGTATCCAACAGCAAAATTTATTGGGAAGGCTCATTTAAAGCGTTTATACACGTGTGTAAACCCTGTATACAAGAGCGGTTGTAATTCGTAACTAGACTTTCTTATAAGCAAATTTTCCGTTCTTAAATAACCAATGATATTAAGACATCTCTAACTGCATCCGAAGTATTTTCATGCTCTTGGTAGCTATCAAGATTCAAAGGGAGGCATGCATTTCAATAGACGTGTGTGATGTTTTTCGTCCCACGAACCGCCATATACAGTGAGTGTAAAAAGTATTCGTACATCAGGCATATATTGGCTAATACAATCATAATATTTCGGCTAATACTTTGTAGGATATCCTTTAGATCGAATAACTGCATTGAGTCTCTTTGGCATCGATTCCACCAATATTGCTGTTATTGAGCTAGGTATGGCGTCCCATTCTTCATTAAGAGCTGATTCCAAATCATTTTTATCAGAAATATGTCTGGATCTAATATTTTTATCAAAAACGTCCCATAAATTCTCGATGGGGTTGAGGTCCGGTGAATGAGGAGGAAATTTCATGAATTTTGGGGTATTATATAGTATCCAGAGCCTTGTGTTTAGGGCTGTGCTTGGGGTCGTTATCACGCATGAAAACGTAATCACCATTCAAGGCCATTTTTTGTTGCACTAGGTCCTAAATTATTGATTAAAATGTCAATATAAAGTTGATGATTCATAATACTTTTAATAAAGACAAATTTGTCCATCCCAGAAGCACTCATACACCCCCATGTTTCACTGTTGGCACGAAATTCTTAGGATGCATTTCTGTATTGCGCTTTCTCCATACCATTCGTCTCCCATCTGATCCAATTATGTTGTATTTACTTTCATCTGTAAAGATAATCTTTTTCCAGAAATCTGTACTTCCATTGACGCATTGCTTGGTAAAAGACGATCACAGTTTCCGATTCTTCTAACTAACAAAGAATTTTCGTCTCGCAACACGGCCACGGAAACCATCATTTCTGCATGCATTTCCAACAGTACTGACGGAGACTGTTCTTCCCATATTCTTCAGTTCTGATGTTAATGTAGAACTTATTTTGGGATCCTTCTTTAATGAACGTACCAGAAACTGTCAGTCAGATGATGTCAATAGACGTGGTCGCCCAGTACGAGAACTGTTTTGAACCGTTTCAGTGGCAGAACTTTTTTATGATTGACTGCACAGTTGAACAGGGCCTACCGACCAGATCAGAAATATTGTTGTACGATTTACCATTTTTACAGAGCTTTAAAATCAGTTCTCTTTCGGAAACACTTGTCTCTTTACTTTTACGACCCATCACAGAATTTCTAGTTTCTCACTACGTTATAATTTCCACTGAAGAGCCTTTTAAGTAACTTAAAAGATGACGTCAATCATAATGGCTGAACCAATCACAAAATACAGCTAAACAAATTCTATTTCTTTTAGTGTACGAATACTTTTTACACCATAAGAAGTTGGATTGTTAGTTTTGTAAATATTTATTCATGTATAAAATTATTTTTGGGTAAATTTCACATGAAACTAGTGAAAATATGTTCTATTATGTATTTATAATAAATTAAAATGGAATTTATGTTTATAATTTTTATGAGTGGATCTCTTTTAAATCAATTGTCGCACTGTACGAATACTTTTTACACTCACTGTAAAAATGACAGATTGAGTTCGTCTTTAAAAATAATTTAAATGTGGAAACTTATTTTTAACTTCAACACTCAAAACATTTAAAGTGTTGAAATTAAACAAATATATTGAAGTTGATTCTTAAGACTTGATTCATAATTCGATTTGCTTCGACACAAATAAAAAAAGAATTCCAGAGGGAAGTCTCTTCAAATAAATTGCTGTGCATTGCACGAGACGCAGATACTGACGCAAATGGAATCTGCGATCACAGCTGCTTTTTTATGTTTCGATATGTCTCCAGCTGCCACTCAGGTAGACGTTTTGCAGATGAAAAATAACTCACGGCGCAGACTTTAAAATGTATTATTAAAGGGTGACTTCTGGGAATTATGAAGCAGTGTAGGCTTCATATATATATGTCCACTTCTTCTGAACATAACATTCAATTCTATACTTTATCAACAATGCAACTTTTTGTTTTCCCCAATTTTTAAAATACATTTTGCTTGTTTGTAATAAATGTTTAAATTTCAGAAGTTCCGTTTAAATAATTATAACAATGAAACTTTTCCCCGCAGTTTAAGATATGTAAAAAACTGCGAAAATATAAGTCCTGTTAAAATAAAAAAAAATTCTCAAAAACAATTTCAATGACCTCATTACAAATTACTAAATTTTATTTTGCTTGTGTAAAAAAACTTAAAACAATGTAACCTTTTCTCAAAACTAAACATACATTTTTCATTTAACCCATCACACAAATTATTATATTCTGCTTAAATAGAAATGATTTTTTAAGAAAAGGGACTAGTTTCCAAAACCCAATTTTCAAAGGGACAAAACCCAAATTAATCTTAAAAATCAATCATATCCAAATTCTTTGACACTTCAGCCTTATAGTAATTTGTCGTTCGTTTTTTTTTTTTTTTTTTTTTTTTTTTTTTTTAAAATCAAGAAGCTTTCAATTTTGGTCCTCTTTGAAAACTTCTGGAAAGTTCGTTCATAGGTAAAGTGTAAGAAATTTCTGTAAGAAACTGCTTAAAATCCTGCGGGCACTTTGAAAATTACTAACAAAAACTTTTTATTTCTCTTTGTAAATTAAATATTCAACATAATAAAACTCAATATGATATATTTCAGAGCCTTACATTTATTATGTACTGATAACAGACAATGAAACTGCTTTTAACAAGATCCCTTAACTAAACTTCCATTCATTTATCTTTTGTACTAAATATATTAGGTTGGGGAAAAAGATATCCATTATTTTTACGTGAACTTTATGTAACTTCTTTTGGATTCTTTTTTTGTAAATTCTTTTGTAAAAAGGTTTGATATGTAACTTCTTTTGTAAAAAGGTTTAAAACAGCTTTCATGTAGATTTTTAGGTCTTGCGCGTTACGACTGCTGACATGCGGTTAACTTCGATCATTTTTGATATTTTATAGACATTTTCGACGATGCTGTATCCACATGCGAGGTGCATCTCTAACATCAAAAATACCCGAACGGAATCGACGAAACAAAAATTGTACGTAACTGGTTGTTACAGTCTTATATAGGACGATAAACACCTTTCACAATTTTAGCCACCCGGCTATCTTTTTCGCCGTTACAAGAGAAAAACGAAAATGTATCGAATTTTCTGTTTGTTGTCTTCCATTTTTAAAACCTTGTACTCGTAACTGAATTAATCAAACAAAAAACCGCAAGAGGATATTTTAGTGTCAAATGCCACCTTTGCAAAGAGCATAAATCTGAAATTGTTTGATAGATACCTCACGAGATATCGATCACTACAGACGACTACCGAAAAAGTAATGGATTACTTTTTCCCCAAACTAATATAATTTCCCCTGAGAATAAGTAAGAAATCAAAAGGATGTTTCTTTTAAACAGAAGAATATTTTAAAAAAATACAACAATTTAAAAAAAATTTTATTGATAACATAATAGGTTTATTGCTTTAGTTATTGAAATTCCCTTAAAAGCTCAACCAATAAATTTGTAAGACATTTTTTCTGTCGTTTAATTTTAAATAACATTCAATTGCCTTTTCTTACTCATTCCCAATTGCCTATTTTTGTAGGCACAATCAATTGTTTCATAATGACAAAATTCATTACTGAATATATTCTTTTCCTCCCCGACGTCTAATTACTTTTGACAACCTACTCAGATGTTTTGCTGTCTTTGGTTTTATCATTTCCCACACAAGAGAGCAAATTTCCTTTACACAAACTATATATACACCAGACAACTTCAGCTACAAGTGACTCCAGGTTGGAACGATATTTTCACTCATTTATATGAAAGTAAAATAAAACTGAGAATCAAATTTTTTATTTGTAAGATTAAAATATGTAATTTTAAAAATGTTATTAAATCAGACATCTTTGAACACAAAAAATCATTTATCATATTCAATTGTAATTAACCAAAATATTAATTTAAAAATTTTGTTTTGTTAATACTGGAGGGGCATTATACTGGAGCATTTTCAAAGGATTTTCGGTGAAAATGCGCTTTAGGTCCCCTACTCTGCCAACTTGGCGAAAGTGTGCTGTGGGTCCCGTACTTGGCGCGTTTTCAAAAACGCTGTTGCCATGGCGATAATGGAATACGATTTTTAACGATTTTATTTCAAACGATATTATTTATTCGATATTAAAATTATACCGTTATTTCAATCTGAAACTAATTAGCAACCAATGAAAATGCTAAAAGAAAAAAACCAATTAATGAGCATGCGCAAAAAAGCGCTTCAAATTATTTCCTCCGGAGGTTGCCATAAAGAGCCCATTAGGGATAAAAACGTCTGGTTTACACGCTTGGAGCATTCATCGCCAAGTTTTCAGAGTGGGGGACCTAAAGCGCAGATTATCGGGATTTTCTTCAATGACAACTAAAATAAATCCTTTATGCGAATTTCTGGCTAAGGCCATATCAATTTTCTTACGTCTGGAATTCGAAGAGCCTGTCGGGTAGACATTATCCTCTCTTACCACAGATTCGATGGCATTTTCCAATTAAATTTTCCCAGTGTCAGATGAGAACTGGGTTTGGAAGTTCTCCTCCGGCACAGCGATCATCCGTGAACGGGATGTGACTTTAAAGTCATCCTCACAATCTGCTTTACACGCACAATTGGTTTGTCCCTCTTGGCTTATTCTTTGACTTCAAGTGGATTTCCAGCCATTCAAATTGAACTACTGAATAATTGTAAAAACCACAGCCCGGTTAACTGAATTTTTTTACAGGAAATAGTGTCATCCTAATACAATAAAACTATACAAATCTCTAATATTTTGAAATTTTAAAAAATGTAAATAAAATACTCTCCCACATACTTTTCACTTATATGAATAAAATTATGTATAAAGATATTCAAACACAATCACATGGAAGGAAAAAATTATGCAAGCAAACAGGAAAACATTTTTTGGGATTTCAGATATACTTGGGTCATTCGATCTAATACTAAATTATTTTTTTGTGCTCACTTTAATTATACCTATTTTTGTGCACTGCCGTTCATACATTTCATACACAGCTTCCCATAAAAAAAGTATTTCTCTTCGACAGTATTTCAATAAAGGGGATTTCTAGAATTAATTGAAAAGAGCATAAAAGAAATTTTCTATAATTTAAATATTTTTATTCGAATGGAAAGTCTTCCATCTGATTGAGATAGAATTTGACATTCGGAATAAGCTTCAGGTATAATATTTTCGTATAAATACCATTTGCTAAGTTATAAGGGTTTATACTTATAAGTCCCTTTTTATTTTAGAGTAATAAAAAAAATAATAAGAAGAAATAGGAAGAAATTCTTTTTACACATAAGCAACAATTTTGAATTAAACTTTACCAAACAACATACGTGATTTAAATGTAGATATCGCACGCTACATTAACATGCCACTCAAAATGGAAATATTGGTATCGCGTTTCTAAATCGAATTTAATCAATATTTTCAAACGTTTTTTTTAAGATTGTATTATAGAAATTCTAATAAAAAATTTTTCTTTTAAATATTTACCAAAGACGTTTAATGAATTTCTTTGCCACTCTATTTTCTTTCTCATCAGGTCTAAACCGACCAACAATTTAAAATGTGTTTCCGAATTACTACAAATACCCGTGTAAAAGGTTCCCTTACATTTAGAAGAAAAAATAAATAATTACAAATTCCATCTTGGTCCTCGACTGAAAATGCTTTGAGAAGGCTTCCGACGTCTAATAAAATAGTTGAACTCATAGAATATAAGCAAATTTCGTCAATATTTATTCTTATGAAGGGCTTTTTTGCTGCCAAAAATTTTATTCAAGTAAATATGAAGACAAATAAAGTAGTCCCCATACAAACACTTGAATAACGGGTTTTTTTTTTCTCCTTTCTTTCTTGTTTGCTGATAAACACTTGGCTACTGTTTGCTCACGAAGGTTGTTTTGTTGTATCTTTTTGCAAAATCCGCTCATAGCTTTAACCCTTCTTTGCATGATTTTTTCTTTATTGGTGAAATAAATCAAGTTGATACAATTCATGTTCAAAATTAAAGGAAAAATGGTTAAAAGAAATCTTAGTATATATATATATTTATAGTATAAACTTAGCAAAAAACAATATGCTAAAAATTTCCATCCTCATCCAAAGTTAGATCATTAGCTTAGTACTAAATAGAAATAAAAGAGGAAAATAACAGAAACACGTGTTACAAACCTTTCTTCCACTCATTTTCAATTTTTTAGCAATAGAAACTCTAATATAATAAAACAAAATTATAAACGAAATCATACGTTTATTGCAACTACAACAAACAGCGGAATGAGACAACTTTAAGCACTGAAAATGACACTTGTTTATTGTTGACAGCTATGTTTCTTTTTATGCAATGGACATTAAAAAGGTATCCCAACACGATCAACTTAAAGTGAACTTGTTCTTTTATATAATTTTTGGGCATTATAGGTTATGATGGAAATTTCCACCAGTATGCAAAGAAGGGTTAACTTTTCTGTAATAATAACAACAAAAATATCAAAAAGACAGTGACAGCCTGAAAAGAAATCAAAAGCAAAGACACCTCTAAAACAAAATAAAAATGATTTTCGTTGGTATTTTTGTTTATACTGATTCCAAAACCAGAATTTAATACAGCAATATATGACAGCAGCGAATAGCAGAATCGATTATACTTAAGAACATAAGCAATGGCAGTACTTTATAATACTGAGAAATGTGTGTATCATAAGCATTGAGCCCAAATGACTTGTGTCCTTAAAATATGCAATAAGAATTTCTTGAATTATGAATCTCTAGAATTGTGTCATATTAATATTTGCGTATTGAACTCTTCTTTCAAGAGAAATTCATTGTCATTAAAATGTTTTTATTTTGTACTTAAGAAACAGCTGCCATATAAAGATAAACTTCTCTTATTAATAAAAATTTTTTCTGAGAAAAAAAAAAAAAAAAAAAAAAAAAACCCTGCTGAATGCATCATTTATTTCTGTTTATTACGTTAGAATCAAAACGTTCATTTCCTAATAAAATGTAAAATATGCGAAACCTATTCAGTCATTTAGTTTAGGAATGTATCGGCAATTAACTGTTCATTTTTATAAGATAATTAATTTTGTATTATGAAAAACTTTTGCTGCTGAATTTCTGGATAAAATTTAAATAAAAGTTCAACATTGAACATTTTATTTTGAAATTTTCAGTTTAAAATGCATTAAAATCTTTTTTAAACAATGCATATCATTAAAAAATTGGCATCAATTTTCCAGCGGAGAAGTTGTCAGTCATAAACTGTGATATTTTTTCAGAGCTTCTGTTGTTCTATAAAAAACTTTATATAGAGACCTTCTATTTTACTATTACAAAACACTGTATTTGCTTCTATTACAACATAAAAACCTTACACATCTGGTACACTATAATAAAAAGTGGTTTTCGCATTTACTCCACTTGATTGGGTCATAAATGCGATCGATTAAGTAAATTGATAGAAAGTGTCCGATCTAATATTCATTCGTATTATTACACGCTCATACCATTCAACTGATTAATTGCCGTTCCGCTGAAATGGTTGGCATCAGTAATTAGGTTACTGGGCGGCGGATAATATCCTCGTTGACCAATCATATTGCTTCTTTCATTTGTCACACCAGAATGAGGGATAGCTGCAAAGCACTTATCTAATTTTTTTAATTACAGCTTCAACCGGACCGGAACAATATAAGTAGTGATTCATTTTGAACGGTTTTTCTGGTTTGATATCAAAAATGAAAATCAATTTTTGAATCGAATATCGATATTACTCTGGCTTCACTCATGGATGAATAAACTAATTTTTATTTCCAGGTAGGAGAAAAAGGTTCTTATAAAGAGGCCATCTCTTCATTTAGTAATAGTTTACATCATGGGATGGTATTTATATGTTATGCTTCATTGCATTTCGATTCAAGTCATTTTTAAATAGATCTTTAAAAATCATTTTTTAAGCAAAAAAGAGTGAACGCCCAAAGAAAATATGGAAATTTTTTTTTCCCTGTATTTATATTTGACAGGGGTCGATTGTGTTTATTTAAGATTTCAGCACAAAGCAATTGTTGCATATTTCTCTTGTTTTAGATAGGATTTCTCACAAAATTTTTAATTTCTATAAATTTATTTAAAAAAATAAACTGCACTCTAAGCTTAAAAAAAAATTAATAATGTGTTGTTTATTTCACCTGCAGAAATTCGGGAAATTATTTTTATTTCCCATTGAAATATCTAAGACTTGTCATTAAAGAAATTCTGTAGAACGTATCTAATTAGTATACATATAAAAAAAATGTCATCATTGAATTTTTAAAATAAATCTTTTAAATACTGTTTTAAAAGTGCCAATATTTATAACAGAACTTTATAGTGAAAAATTAAACATATAACAATGTCACTGAAGCTATTCGAAAACATCAAAACGAATGATTGGAAATTCTTTAAATTTTTAAAATGCTATTTATGTAGGAATTTCCGTTTCAGTTAACAAGTCTATGGTTATATATTTTATAAGAGGAATAAAGAAATATTCTTTTCATCAAATTATGATGAATTATGTTGTTAATATATTACATACAAATTATGAATTCTATAACTCAACTTTACGCCTATACTACGAAAGCTTTGCGATTGGGCTAACTGAGAAGTCCCGTCAATATTTTTTTGCAAGCACGACTCGCTTAAACACGATTTTAAGATGACATTGTGTTTCAGACTTTTCCACATATTATAAGTTATTAAAGTATGTAATTCATTTTTCTCCATGGGTAAAACTGCAATTGATATTCTAAATGTTAACCCAACAATACACATGTGGAATCACTTGAGATTTCCGAATTTCACTTTACTTTCAGTTTTTGATATTTTCATGTATACATTTTCTTTGGATAACTCCAGTTTTCATCTTGTAAATATTGTAGACATTCGCTAAATGGGAATATAAATAACTTTCGAAGTATGCAATCGACAATTAATGAACCAACATTTTCTCTTAGTCATTCTATTAAAAATGTTCTCTAAATAAAAACATTTATGATTGTTTATTACAGATATGCAATCTATTGGTTGTTTTAATAATTTCGCGTTTGGGACCGTGTAAAGTTGTTTCGAGATTTTCAATATTCACATATAATGCCGAGAAATTGTCAAAGACAGTGCAAACGTCACTAATGACATACAAATGATGAAACCCGAGAATGATTTAAAACAACTTCGGAACAACTTTGATATACCCCCCCCCCCAAAAATTGAGCGCCAAATCTGGCACTGGCCTACGGACTTTTTAGGGTTGCTGTTTCGTATTTTGGTGTTACCAATTTAAGTTTTTTCAGCTTTTAGGTATTTGCTGTTGCCAAATTTAGCATTTTCTTGTATTTTGTACCATTTTCTGAGTTTTTTTTTTTAAGTTTATTATCTATTAATTATTTGTATTTAGCGAGAATCCATCTTGGCAAGTGAGAAAAGGCGCCAAAAACAGGTATTATGTTTGGTGAGGGAAAAAAAGTCGCCAAATTTCCGATTTGGGGGGGGGTATATCAAAGTAGTTTCACAACTTGAGTCACATTGTCAATGAATTTGGTAGATAAGGCTTGAGGAAGTTATCAGTTAATCCCATTCATAAAACACAGATAACGACGAATATTTATTTCGGATATGAAAAGCTAAGGCAAAGGTTTTGTTACCGCATGATGGGTGAATGAGAAATATTTCATACTAATCAATATAAAAAAAGCGGTAAGTATAAAAATGATGATGGAGACTGGTACTTTTTTGTTCACTTGGACCAGTGATTCCCAAAGTGGTCTATATCGACCCCTAGGGGTCTATGACAACCTGCAAGGGGTCTACGTCAGCGAAAAAAAATTTAGGGGTCCATGAAATTAAAAATGGGGGTTTACGAAAATAGATCTCAACACATACACTGATAGTACCTATTTACTTACATCATACTATCTTATAATATCAAAACATATACATTATTTATAATATAGCGCTGTTACCAATCTCCTAACGAAAAAAAGAAACAGACTGGACATCATTAGCCGAGGAGATTTAAGATTAACCCTTACAAAATTGACGCCAAATGTTGATAATTTATTATTAAAGCATCAGGTTCATCCTTCTCACTAAAAATATTGACTTATTGCTTATGTTATTTTATTTATAGTTTATTTTATGTTTATTTAATGTTACGTATATTTTACATAACAGATACAAAATTTTATTTATTTTAAGTAGTTTTAATTTAAATTCAATTAATAAATGTATAAATTAACATGTGTTTTTACTTTACGTTTTTAACACTAAACTTCACTACAGTTAGAAATTTACAGGAAATCAATATCAGGTAAGTAGGGGGTCTACCCAACACCGAAAAACATGGCAAGGGGTCTACGACACAAAAAAGTTTGGGGAACTCTGACTTGGACGGCATTTGAGTCTTCCGAAAATAAGATGCATATTTTTATCATCCACCGATTTCATTCTTTACAAGCATTATGGGGCAAAGAATTAACTGGATGATAACACATATGAATTTCGAAGTTCTAGCATTTTGTTCTCTAACAAGTAGATAACAATTCTCTATAATTAGGAAGCACCATATGAAATTATCGAGAAATAATTTCTTTACACATTTAATGATGTGTTTTCGATTCCTATTTATTATGAACTCTAATTTTATTATTACTCTTTGATTATCTGAATAGTCTTTCATGTACATTTTATATAATTTATAAATTGTTTGACATTATTTAACTATTTTGTTATCGAAATATTTATATCATATGGCAACTAATAGAAGATTTAAATTACTATAATCTCATCAAGAAAAACTCATGATTTGGACATGGAAGTTGTTTGTTCTCGTACCAAGCTCAAAGAAAACATTTTTACCGACAAAGTTGCGAAATTATCAAATTAGTATGTTCGTTTTTATCAGCGGCCACAAGGAAGATGAAAAAATTAAATCATGAAAATATCTTATACATAAATGTGAAATGTTTCTTATACCGGTAGTTTTACAATTACTTATAAACCTATTTCTACGAAAGGTATTTTGTGAATAAAAAGGAAATACTCGCATTACATTTCTATACAATCGGCAGAAAACTTTGAATGCAAATATCCGACAACTACTCGAATGTATGTACGAAAACGCGCAATTGAAAACCATGTGCAGTTATTTTGTATGGAATAGCGTTATTGTCGTTACTTGATTAAAAGAATAATTTGGGGTTAAGATCCAGCAATTGTTTGCTTCATAATTGCAAAATGAAAGGCTAAGAAATTTTTTGTATTGAAAAAAAATCAGTTAACTACTAATTAAAAATCATGTAAAACTTACAATGTGATACTTAAAATTTCTACACCACAAATTCAGAAATGTTATACAAAAACAAACTATTTTAATTTTTTTGCTGTGTTACTCTATGTATAACATTGTTAATATCTTTTTTTAATTTAGAAAGTTTATTTTTTTCCATTATTTTTTTATATCATCAACATATTTTAAAATAGAATATTTTCTTGCTTTTCTATTTTTTTAAAAAACTGGAATACATTCCGTTGTCACCCTACATTTTCCATATTGCATGTGTTCTCTTAACTGCAAAAGGACATTAAAAAAATTTTTTTTTATCATTTTCAACTTGTTATTTTATCAATTTTAAAAGCAAAACGAGCTTTAAAAAAAGTAATATACTACTATCCAAATTAGAATAAAATTTACTTTTTAAGATTACGAAGCTTCACTTGCACATGGAAAACATTTAAGTCTTCACATGCAAATATTAAAAACATATTGGATTGGATAAAAGCCTTCTTTTATTTATTTATTTCAATTATATGGGAATTCATTCGAAAAAACAATGGAAATTAATTCTGATTCAAATTGATCATAATCGAAGTTCTTTTTCGATATGTAGTTCGCTGGCCGTACTTCTCGTGAAAAAAAAAGGACTAATTAATTCTAATTTTGGGAAAAAATTTATTCCATGTATTCAATATATAACGATAAACTATCCTATATAAACGCTATAAATTGTATTCCCTTTTTTTACAATTATATATAGAGGAAATTCTCTTCTATTTCTGTATTTTTACTTTTCTTAATTTGGAGAATTCCAATTATGACGATTTCAAAATTCAATTTTTTTCTTTGAACATATTTGAGTGTAAGAATTCAAAGTGAGATGATTTTAAAGTTTTGATAAATTCTTGATAGTCAAAAAAAATGGCGGATTTTTTTTAATAAACAAAACGAATATCATAAAATTTTTTATATCAGAATTAAAAAAAAAAATGTGTGCACCGCTATATACTATACATATAATAAAAATAACAATCCGTAATTTCTTTCAGAATTATAAAAAGATATATGCAAATAAAATCAATTTAAAAAAAAAATTGGAATTCCCTTTAGAAAAAACTCTAGAAAACAATTTGAAGTTTAAGAAAACAAACTTTGAAGAAATGATTCTGAAAAATAAATTTTTATGTAGCCGATGTTTGAATAAGATACCAATTTACGAATAAATAGTTCTTTAAAAATTGTTCTAATATAATTTTTCTTAAAATGTTAAGGACATTATGATCAACAATATTTAGAAATATCATTTAATAAAAATTTTAGAAATTAAATAGATTTTTTCATTTACAGTAAGAAAATTAACAAAAAAATTTGTTTGTTAGAACTTCAACAATTTTTTAAACGAATTCCGTAAACTTGATTTATTTTGTGCTATTTAAATTTTCAAACTTCAACAATCAAACGCAAAATGTGATTTGTTTACAGAAGTAATATATAAAAGCCATAAATAATGAATAACAAAAAAAAATTCATAGAATTAGGAGTACTTACTCGAATTTTCTTCCAGTAATATCCAGCCTTGTTTCCAGTATTCGCATTTACATCCGAAGTTTCGAAATCATTTGTTTCATTCATATTTAAAATCCACAATTAATTAATGAATATTTTTAACACATAAAAACTGTTGACCCACAGGAAGGGCTACCGTTATCGTATTGTCTGTTAAAGCAGAACAAAAATAACAGTGAAGCTCAATGCTGAGGAATATTTTTGCCCGGTTTCCTTTCACACACACAGCAGGTATATTTCGCACACAGCTGAAGTTGTAAACAATAACCAGGTAACTATGGCAGCTTCACGTTCACTGTCCGTGCAAACAGAGAGCCTC
>JAPDSC010041097.1:0-14492 GCA_026290005.1 Latrodectus geometricus
AGTCATTAGTTTTTAAGTTTTCTTTTTTCATATAGTTTAATTTTCTAAGTATTTCCATCCGAGTTTATTAATGTAATTATTAACTCGGATGATTAATGTAAGGATTATTAATGTAAAGTCTATATAAGTTAATGTAATGTCTGAGGAATTATTAATGTAAGATATTAATAAATAAAATATTTCGCCACTAAAACAATATTTTTATAATGTAATTTATTTGCATGGTGTTTTAAATTGTATTTATTTGTAAAAGTTTTTCAATAATCGGTGTGTAAATCCTGATGTTAATAAAATTGGTCACGAACTTGACAAGCCTCAACGAAATTATAAAATCTCGAATTTTTTTTTAGTTCTTAAGCGTTTGCAAGAGAAATAAAAAAGTGCTATTTACTAGTCATTCACTCATAACATATAATTTACAGCATAAATAAAACACTGAGTAATGTGAGGTATAGATTATCATGGCATAATTAGTAAATATTAGGATATGATTAACCGGGTTATAATCATTTGAAGTCAAATGAAGCGATCCATCGGGGAAAAAAATAACAGAATTAAAAGCATATACGAAATTATGGTTAGGGTATTATGAATTTGCTGTTAATGTACCTTATAGAAGATCTACAAAATAAGAATAAACTTTTTCTTACTTAATTAAGGAGAAAAAATTAGTACATTTGAAACATTTCCAAATTTCAAATAATACTGTAAATTTAGAAATGTTTATAGACTGGGAGGTTATAAACATAATTTTTTACTAACTATTATATAGTAATGTATATGTAGTATAAATATTTCTCGCAGTATCTCATATTGCTTCGCAAATTTGTTTTCTTGCAAGATTTGCTATTTTATACGTACATAGTGCGTGAAGCAGAAACCTGGAGAACATCTAGGCCCTTTCCCGGATCGGTGTGAATGCAGAAAACAGGAAAAGAATGCATATATTACATAATTTGGTAGAAATTAGTATCGAACTCAGGGCCTTTTATTCTGAATATGATGGTTTTACTATTTATATAATTATATACAAAGACACGCACACATTCGATATGTATGCGTATAGCTAACTTTATTATATATGATAAATTCAATATGTAATAATCCTGTTACTTAATAATATCGCTTTAATTTTTCGCTGTCTAGTAACATTCACAACTATAGCAGCTATAAAAGATAATTTTTTATTTTCTTTCTATATCTATGCACACACACTTCTTTAACTATTCTAACTTTAAATTAAAAATGAACTCATAATTAAATTAACTTATCTATGGGTGTCATATGAAATGATCTTTTTAAACCTATGACTACTTTTATTTTTTTAAGAAAAAAATTTAAAATAAGTCTGTTTGAGTGAGCCAGAGGAAATAAATATTATAATATTATTATAAATTATTACGAAGTATTACATTTCTTCTCGGTTTTTAAATTGTATCACTGTCAACTCAGGATTATAAATATTACAGTTTATATAATACCAGAATAGTACTGATAAACTTTAACGTTCAGGTGAACAGCTATTTTATAAATTTTCATTTGAAAAAAAAATTATGTTTATAGTTTTCTTATATATACAGCACCAATGCATGATTTGGTTTGTTTCATAGCATATTTTCCGTTTTTAATTTATATTGTAAACTACCAAAAAAAAAATGCTTCAAATAAATTTCGATAAAAGGGATTTATAGTTAAAGAATTATATTAAAAAAAATTTACAAAATAGCAACAAGCCTCTAAAAGCTGCTTCCGAAGTATAAAAATACTTTGAAGATCAAAAAGAAGTTTTAAACGTAGTCAAGGAGAAAGTTTACATATGTTTAGAAAAAAGAAAAGAAAAAAAAAACAAACTAAAGTTGCCTTTTTAAAATGGAATTATTATTTTCATTCATTCTCTTTATGGATTATAAGAAGATTTGAAATCTATGAATAAAACTTCCTTTTTTAACAAATAGGTTTCCTCAAGATGCGCTCGAAAGCTTCCTGAGCCAAAATTAATTTTTTAAAATTAATTTAATGATTATCCTTCTCCTTCTGAAATAATTAAAGTAAGAAAAAAATATTGCTCGAAAATAAATTACTTAATTTTTCACCGAAAGTAAACTCCTCAGAACATGGATACTTACCCCAAACTGCACTAGTTCGTGTAATTTATTCTCACGCTTTGAATTTTACTAATAATTCTTTTTAATCGACTATTTCCCCACCCTCACTTGCCCGACAAATCCTCCCCCGCTCTTCGGAGGAAGGATGATGAAGCAATGGAAAGAGCTAAAATGATATCCCTCATTGTCTAAACCATACTCTTCACTTTCTTTTGGCACCCTGCCTCACACTTGGAACGGCGAAGTAGCCATTCTTCCGAACACTTCTTTTTATCGTTTTAACCCTCACTCACACTTCTCCGCAAAATAACAAAAGCGAAACCAAAACACATTTTATTTCCCATAGCAACGAGATGGTGTCTACCTGTCAGTATGACACGAGTGACTCCAGTGTAAAAGCGCACAACAGTGATTCTAATTAAAGTCATATTACTGCACCATAAACAGCTGAAGAAAAAGTGTCCAACCTTTGTCTACCCAATAAGAAAGAACAAAATCGGACAAGTTTGTTAATTTTCAGATAAACTTTAGCACTCTAATAAAAAGAAGATGGATTTTTTCTCAAAGATCGACTTTAGCTTCATTATGAGCAGCTAAATTAATAGGTAAGTGCCTAGATGTCATATGTTTTCAATTCGTGCAATATTCCTGTATATTTAGATAATAAAATTATATGAATAGAGTGGTTAAGACCGGAGTTATTAAACTTTGAATTTCATGTTTTTTGCCTTTTTACATCATTATTATTTTAAACCATTTTAAGTATCACTTAATAGCTCCGGTTCTAAGTGACCTGATTATTTTATTTAAAAGTAAATTTTCTACCAATTAGAAAGATAGGACAAGCTAAACTCTCTTATTAATAGCTCATTTTTTAAGATGTCCTAAACTTTATATTTGTACATTTTTTTTTTTTTTTTTTTACAAATTTTCACTGTTTTTTGTGACAATAATTTAATTAATCTTTAATAGCTAAATAACTAAACATGAAACCCCCTCAATCTTACCTTATTAATTCGGAGCAGACTTCTTTTATTCAATATTTTCATTCATTTTGGCAAAATAATTATTTATTAATGAGTTATGAGCCTATAAGTCGGACACAAAATGGTTTGTTTTCGTCTTTTTTTCCTACGGCTTCCTCCCCCCGTTACTATGCGTGGGCGGAAAGTGATCTACTTCCCCCCCCCCACCTTTTTTCTCCTTTATTTGTTTATTTGTTAGAGTCCACTTTTTCGACTTTCCCCACACTCCCTTTTCTGTTTTCGCTGAACTCTTGGGGTACTTATATTTATTTTAATCAGTTCTTTTCTCGTCTTTTTACTGTCGCACAGATATGTGACTAGTTTCTAAGTTTAGTGATTTTCTAAGCGGTATCAAGAAACCAATTAAAAAAATAAATAAATAAATAAAAATGAAAAAATAAATAAAAAATAAAAAAAATTAAATTAACGTTTTTTCTTTATTTATTATTTCATTTTTATTATAATTTATTAATTTCGTTACTATTTATTTATTCTTCACCTATTAGTTTATGATTTTTTTTTTTTTTTTTGAATTCTAAATTTTTTTGGATAGCAATTTTATAATGCTTCTATTTACGCCTGTAATATATACATGCATATATATAAGTGTGCATGTATATGTGTATGTATGTATGTGTGTATGTGTCTGTATATATACTTTTATTATGTATGCATATATGTGTACATGTGTGAGTATGTATTTATTTTATTTTATTTTATTTTATTCTATCGATTTATATTTCTTTTTAACTTGTTCATAAAACTTCCTATAATGTTTCTATTTCATTTCATTTTATTAATTTATTATTATTTATTATGGCAAAATTATCAAAGTTATAAATAATTCTAATTTTTTTTATTATTATTATATATTTTCTTTTTATTTATTTTCTTTTTGTTTGTTTATTTTTTCTTTTTCGATTCTTTAAATTAATCATGCCAGTTACCTTTCATGATATACTGTCCTTGGCGTCAAGGAGCTTGATATCTCCATCAATAATTACATTTGCTCTCTTCCTTCCACAGTAGTCTTTTTATATCCCTTTATTCAACAAATATATTTATTTTCAATTTTTCGTAAGTGTTTTGACGTGACATCTCCTTTTCTTCTACTTAATATATCTCATAGAATATTAAATTTGAGATCATTCCGTATACGAAATGTTGTTTTCAACTCATTCCTTTTTAACATTCTTATAATGATATATGGTAAAAATGATTGTATATTAAATACAATCAATTCACGTTTCCTTTTCATTTAATTTTATTTTTATCATTGTAATTTTAGTTTATTTTTAATTATTTATTTATTTTTATTTTCACTATAATATCTTTATTTTAGAATTTCTTTCCAACAGAATTATTGTTATACAGCTAGCAAACAATGATTCTAATAATACAATATATGAAACTTTTTTTTTATTGCCGTGCTCCCCTATTTAAACTGCTATTGGTTTTAAATATATTTTTAAGAACTCAAAAATCAGCCATATTTTTCTTTTCAAAAATGAGTATATTAATTATTTTATATATATTTGATTTTTATTTAATTTTTTCTTATGTGCCTTGTGTTTCTATTTTTACTCGTTTAGTTTTGTTTAACACTCCACGTAAAATGAATTCTCTATGTAGTGCTCCGATATTCATTAATTACGTAAATTTTAACTAAGTAATTTAATAAAAAAATAAAAAAAACAATAATTCTTTTTTTTATCTGGGAGTCTGTTCCGAGAGAGTATTACCTTAATAGCATTTACTTCAAATTTGCGCACGGATTGGAATAAGATATATGGAATTTGGGTCCCTCAACCTCATATGAGTATATTATTTTATAGCCTTATTAAGAAAAGTTGTAAGGATTTCTGTTATACTGCTCAGTATTGGCGAGGGTATACGATTAATCCCATTTCCTATAGCATACCTTCCTCTAGACATTCTGCAGATTTATGTTTGTATTCACTTTTTTCCCCACTCTGTATATACTGTTCTCATTTATAATTTTATTATACTCTACAATTCTTATCTTTAAAGTAAAACATTGCGGTGGAATTCAATTATTCATAAAATTATCATGAAGGATGATGATAACCTCAATACTCAACAGTTGCTAGTTGAAGGTATGCACCCACGAATTAATGAATCATTTGAAACATCAGTTACTAAACAAATGACTTCGTCTATTACCTCTCAAACGAGTTGCAAGGACGTACAGCAATACATTGGAAGGTGCAGACATTTAATTGCCAACTCAGAAATCAATAAGTAATTGTTATCATTTACTATTAGAAAGGAACTCTTCCAGCTCCTCGATAAAATTTTAGACTTTTCTCTATATGAAAGAACTGTACCAAAGGAGACAGAAAGATCTGTTAAAAATACAGACACACAGACTGACATCGTGACATTCGCAAGTAAAGTTGCTCAAACTGCAAAAATTCTCTTACCAACTAATATACAACAACCATCTAAACAGCAAATTACATCGATCCAAAGATTGTGAAAGTACCTACCAATATCAATAATAACCAGAAGACCTGTGTATCAGCACTCCGAAATAAAACGCCGTATAGCACCGGAATAACTATTAATAAATCAATTTTTTCAAACACGTACACTCCACGTTCTCTAATTAGGCTACCAAAAGTTGCTGTACACAGTATCCCATCACATATCCACCCAAAAGACTTCCTGGATCATCTTATAATAAGCTGTAATAAGATATCCCAGCGGCAAATCATTCGATTCCATTGTCTCCAACGTGGCAACAAATCGTATAAATTGTTCATATCACTATATCCAGAAGCCTTTTCTATAATCAACTCCAGCACATTATGGCACCGAGATAGGCTTTATCAGTTCAAGGCACACTATGGTTTCATCAGGTGATATAATTTCCAACGATTCGGACACGACCAAGCACAGTGCAAATTTAGTGCTTATTGTGTTCATTGTAGTGGACTCCATCATTCAAGTTATTGTCAATCCGATGATCTCGCCTGTATCAACTGCACAACTTCTAACAGAAAATATGATACACAGTACAACGATCATAACTCTGCATCTCAGCCCCACTGCACATCCAGATTTAGGAGCTCTCATTATGCAGCTTTTGTTCCATCATATCCACACGACAAGTCTCTTGTCAGTGAGGTTAAGCAGACAACAAGTTACCAGAGACTAACTTCCACATCCTCTTCAAACAGAAACCAACTAATTTATGACCTTAAATAACACTGATTCCAACACGAATTCGCCATTCATACAGCAACTATCTCAGCATCAACAAAACTATCAGTCTTCACTCTTAGATCTTCTAAGCTCAAATAGTTTACTCCCAAATAATTTAAACACGACATCTTCAAATCTCACCAAATCAACGAAACAACTGAAGCTCATTCAAATAAATTTGAGAAAATCTAAACCGCCTACTGATATACTTCCCGTTACAGCAAATGAACACCAAATAGATTTTTTCCTTGTCCAGGAGCCTTTTCTTCAAAATAGGAAAATCTCCAATATACCTCAAAGTTGGACTAGCTGGACATCAAAGAATTTAAAAGCGGCAATTTTCGCATCCTCGAAGGACCTAAGACCAACACTAGTTCGTTCCTCGGAAACAACCATTGCTGTTAAAATCATCCTTGATAATCGCCCTCTGAATATAATATCAGCATATAGCCTACCACCAAATCATCGCAGTAGAGGAACAGAAACAGCAGCCGACAACAACCTTTCAAAAACCCTGTGTGAACTAGATTGCCTTCTGCGATTGCTTAATCTAGAACATTCTATAATAAGTGCTGACCTAAATGCTCACAGTGTCTTATGGGGCTATAACCATGATGACTCATGAGGTGAAGAAACTTTAGATTTCATTCCAACAACCTTTACATATTAAATAAATCAGATTCAATACCAACATTTATAAACAATCTTCGACAGGGATGGCCTGATCTAACTATAGCTACCAGTGAATCACTGGCAAACTTAATTAAGTGGGATGTCCTTGATGATGAGACACTAAGTGACCATAGATATATCCTTATCTCATTCAATGTCATAGCACAGTCCATTTATCTGAAACGCTTTAAGACGAAATTCAGCAGTCACACTAAATTCTTGAATCTCCTCGCTCCAAATATCTCTTATCTACTAAATCTGATCAAAAATGCATTTGGACTCAGCCACAGAGACAATCCAAAACATAATCTTAGATTGTTGTTCTCGATCATATAAAATAAAACAGCCCCGCTCCAATTGTACACCCACATGGTGGTCACAATCTTTGTCTATAGCTAGAAAAGAAATACGGGCACTCAGACGCCGTTGTCAAAGAGCATCTATTGAGTATAGAAACAAACTCTTGAGTATTTACAAGAAAAAGAGAGGTCAATATAATAAACAACTACGATCAGCAAAGAAAACTTCCCGGAGAAATTTCTGTAGCATGGTTTCCAACCCATATACACTCTAAAAAAAAACACTGTTATTTTACAGCAAAAAGTGCTGGCAATTTGGGCGCCAGTATAATCTACTGTAAATTTACAGCATATCCGTAAAATATTTTCAGCATATTTAACTGTAATTTTTACAGCATATTTTGCTGTAATTTTTACAGCACCTTTTACAGTAATTTTTACAGTACTTTTTGCTGTAATTTTTACAGCACTTTTTGCTGTAATTTTTACAGCATTTTTTATGTAATTTTTACTGCCTTTTTTTATGTAATTTTTACTGCACTTTTTACTATGCATTTTACTTCAACCTTTCCAGAACCTATTTTAACCCTTTTGCTATTTACAGATATCATCAGATTTTCATAATTTTTTTCTATTTTCATTCTTCCCTCCAAATTGTTTAAGTTCTCATGAAACATTTACTTAAAAATTAATTTTTATGTTAAGATAATTTTTGAAAGAAATGTGTAGATTATTTTTCTCATGACAAGAAAATGCAATTAAGAAATTTTAATTCATCCCTTTTCTCATTAAATGAGTGCATTAATGTCCTCTTGAAACTCATAATATATTATGGATGCAGAAAGATTTATATTATAACATAATTATTTTTAAAACCTTTTTTATTTAACTATTTTTTATAATCAAAAAATTAAAAATATATACTTTTCATTTTACAAATATTTTTTGCATAAGCAATTTGATAAATATTTAAAGATTAATGTATAATGAATCCAGACACAATGTTTAATTACTATGATTGTTATTTAAATGATTTCCAATTGAAATATATAAGATATTTCTTTCATATTCTATCAAATGTTAAGATATTTGATGTTTAAATACAAAAACCCTTTCTGTTTTTTGACCAATTTTATTGAATTTCTAGTAGAATTGAAATTCATTGAAACGTATCATTGTTATATTTTTATTTTAACTGAGAGCATAAAATACCCAATAGCCAACTTTCTTATAATGTGATAAGTAATTTAACAAATATTAATGATTGAATATGAAGCAATTTGTAATTCAATATACGTAGCATAAAGAATATAAATGTTACATTGCAGAAGATATCATTTTTCAGAACATTCTGTTATTAATTATTTAACTTTCAATACCATACACGATGATAAGTTATTTAGACTTTTTATCCCAAAGTCGTAATTTTAAATGTAGGTTGAATTTTTATAGTTAATTTTTAAGAAATAAAGAAAGAATAGTTATACTGAATAAGATATAAAACTAAACATAAAATCAATATTTGATTTACCTACCATTTTATAGACTAAGGATAGAATAAAACCTTCAAAAAATTCTTTTTTACTAAAAATACGATGGGCAATTAGTTAACAATATGGTATTTCAATTATACTGTACAGACAATAAAAGTTAACTTTTTGATATTATTTAGATTTTTTTCCTTTTAACTTTTTCCATAATAATAAAAGCAAATAAAAATTCTGTGGAAATAAAGAGTTTTCTTTTTAATAATTGACAACACACAAATAATAGCAAAGAACATTTTTTGTTTATTTATCCTACATTTTAATCATAATCATTCAAAATTAGACAAATTATTTAAAAGAGATAATACGCGTGCTTGAACACCTTCTTTGACAGATTTTCTGGATTTGGTCCCTCGACAGGGGTTAATGTTGAATAAGCACCTGAAATACAAAAAATAGAAATTAGACGTACAGCAGATTTGCTTGCAAAAATTTAACACCTATTCCAATTTTCAAATGTGTCTGGAGTTGACATCAAAAGACTTTAGCCAGGATAGTCCTACTATTAATAGTTATTATGCGACTTTTCTATTAAACTCTCTTTACAAACCCTCCTTTGTAATTTTTTAATCTTCCAAAACATCTACATATTTTGAATGTTTTAACTTTTAAAAAAATTGTAACTATGTTAGAAGGTAACGTTTAATGTGCACTATGTTTACTATAATACTAAATTACCTTACGTATACAATAGTATTAGAAAAAATATTGAGCACAACATATTTTAAATAAATTAGGCAAAAACAAATTAGAAAGCTTTCACTCATGTACTTCTGTTTCTTAATTATAGTTCTTTATTCTATAGTTTTTTTATTCTAGGAATTTAACATATTTAATAAAAGAATTCTAAAAAAATATAAAACATATAATTCTATTTCCTTAGAAAATGAAATTCGATAATCAAGTAATTTTTATAACAATCAAAACGCTTAAAAAAAATATTATAATTTCTAAGAAGTTTTCATGATTAAAATATCAATCAGCTATATTAACAAACTAGTACAAAACATTCTAAATTTCAATAAACTAGTAAAAATATATTGACACGTTATTCAAACTCCTTTGTATAAATTGAGCTTAGAATTTTCTGAAATATTCAATCAAATTTATACGAATTTATATCAATAAAAGTAAACTAATAGTTTGTATAATAAATAATAAGAAAATTGTACTTTACCTTATATTTGGTGATTCAGTTACAAGGGAAATTCAAACTTTCCAAAATTTTAAACACAAGCAACATTTATAATTTCACAGAAACGAATGCAAATGAAAATAAATAATGGCGTCGTTTTAGAATAAAAGCAAACGATAATCCAAATTCGAAGCGCATGCGCAGTGACAAGCGATTTTCTCTCTCTGAATTTTACAGTAAAATTTACTGTAATCTTCAATGTTCCTGTTATAGCTATTTAGATAACAGTGATTTTTACTGTATTTCTTCCGTTTTTTTTAACAGTGTAGTACAGCATACAAAGCAACATTTAAAAATTCAGTCCCACCATTTCATTCATTTATGCGATCTTCCACGCATCTTAGCGGCAATGATTTAGAGCAAGGCGAAGACATACTTGAACATTTATTCCCCACGCCTCCCTCTCAGACTTTAAGCTCTTACATCGACACTCTATCTTTAGAAGACCTTCAATTCACCAAAGACGAAATCGCCAGAGTTAACCATTATTTACATGATGGGAAAGCATCAGGCTACGACGGCCTAGACAACATCATAATCAAAACAATCAATTTGAATTTTCCAGATTTATTCTTTCAGCTGTTCAATAAATGCCTTTCACTGTCTCATTTTCCAAAATGTTTAAAAGTTGGTGTCATCATACTCTTCCTAAAAGAAGGCAAGGACATACAAGACATCAGTTCTTATTGTCCAATTTCTTTACTAAAAACGATGGGAAAACTTCTCGAAGAACTTACTACCAAGAGGCTGACTTTCTTTCTGGAAAATTCAAATTTTTTCAGTAATTAAATGCACTTCCGATCTCCCTTTCCTCTTAGGGGGAAGTAGGCGCGCGGGAGAACGTGATATACCAGTTGAGCAGAGCTATACGAACAAACCCAGCCACTTGGCACGCAACAGACAATGTAATAAACGCTAAAATTGAAGTCTATTCTGCACTGAACACTCATCTTTAAAAGTGACTTTTCAATTGTAGCTCTGGAGATGAGTTTTGACAAGGATTAAAAGGTGTTCTTTTCCACACAGTTAAGTTATATGCAGAAAATATTACTTTTTATTTGTATGACTTTATATTAAAAAAAATATGGGAAATTACCGGTGCTACCATTATATACCGGTACTATAGTCCTTATAAGGACTCCAGAATTCGAAAATAATCAGCCAATTAGTTATAAAGTAAATTAATAGGTAGTAGATGTTTAAACATAACTATCATATTAAAATTAAATATATATGTCTTCTATTGGAGACATGACTAACAGACATCCGCGTCCATTTTATTGGCACGTAATCAACTCTAAGTCGTAGTTCATTGTCTAAATAGCTCTTGCATTGAGCCACAAATAAATCTAACACTCGGCAGTTCTATTTTGCGCATTGCCCATGTTGTCTCCCACAATAGAAAAAACAGCAGCTTTAGATTCAAATTTAAGAGATTTGGTTATATATTTAACTTCAAAAATTCTTTTAATTTCACGTTAATTTATTCTGATAACGTATCAAAACAACATTTATGATGTAAAGCATGACGATGTGATGTAACTACACAATGTGTAAATATAGAATTGTGCAATTACAGTGATGCATAAACTGCTGATTGCTGCTGAAACAGCAGTCAGAGGCTATATTTCATTCAAGGGCAGCAATAACGTTGAAAGAAATTTAATTATTAGTGAATTTCGCTTGTGAAATATATAGCACTGAATTCGAATCCGAATCAATCAAAAGTAGGCAACGTTTCTCTTACTATTGCAAGTAAGATATGGGCATGAGGTTATAATAAGAATTTGGTTGTATGTCTCCCCATTTAGCATCAGTTAAAGTCTGCATTAATTAAATTAATTAGCCAATCTCAAGACTTAGATTGTTATCAAGCTAACAATGTGTAGCATTAGTGAAATATAAATTAAAAAAAATTGAATTTCACTGAACAGTGCTATCTAGTGGTTGGACCAGCATGCCCTGACTTGGGCTGCATCTGCTCTCGGGTATCCCACCCGGAAGCATCTGGGTGGGAACCTTTGTAAAAGGTATCCGTTCATTTGGAGGACATTGCGACCATGACACGTTTAATGTGCCACAGCCGCATTTAGTGAACGCGATGGATCTTTTGTTAAGCCAGGATTCGAACTCACCACCGATAAAGAAAACGACACCCTAATTAACCAGGCAACCACGGCTATAACGTTGCCTAGTGGTAAAATGGCTCTTCTTATAGTGAAAAGTCACATGATCGATCTTAACCGCTCTTTAAAAACGGTAGATCGCCTTCCTGCCTTTGGATCTTCTGGGTGCGTGCTTGGAAGTTTTCGGAGTTTCTACCCTTGTGACAGGTGAATACAGATCTCTATACAAATCTTCTATGAATGCAGTTATCGTGGTCTTAAATGGCCATTTAAATGACTTACAACCCAGATAGCATACATCATTCTATCTACATCCCATGGACGTCCAGAATGTCCATAATTGATCCTCGAACATGTTGCACGTGTTTTGGTCGTTCCCAGGATGTCATTTCAGGAAGTACGTAGGACTTACTTGTAAGGATGTTTTGAGTGCGTCCTTTAATGATTTCATTTCGACGAGTTCTGAGAAGATTCTTTTAGACACATTTTTGGACCAGTCTCTTACAAGTGTTCTAAAAAAATCTAAAGTTAGATTTTGATTGAAAATTTAAAATTTTCTACTATATTGTATTTGATAAATAATAATCAGAAAGTTATAGAAATTGCTATAATGCTTAAAGTAAGCAGCTTTGCACAATTTAAAGAAGATAAAATGTGTGCCTTATTTCCTCATTATAATCGAAACTTCATGAATATTTCATTTATGAGTTTGAAAAAATATATTCTTTCGATTACACGAATTTAAAATGTGACTTTCAAGGAATAAATATGCAAACAATTTAGAGGATATACTATAAGTTTTTTATTTTTTTCTAATAATTTTTCAATTATTAGAAAAAAGATTAGGCTGATTTGTATTACATAAATTTAATTCTTGTCAATATTGAGTTGAAAGTTATTGAATTATAATTTCAATATTAAAATAAACTTCCCATTATGTATCAAATATCTTAAAAACTAAATTTTTACAATTCACACAATTATTTGGAATTACAAAATAATAATTAGTTCAGTAAAGATAAAATTAAAGCCTAGTAATTTTATAGATTAAAATTGTGGCCTTTACTAGAATTGTCATTTATACAATGTCAAACATTTCTGGATATTTCTTCTTAAACAATCTCTACGCATAAGAGATAGCAATTATTGTGTTATAAATATCTAGAAAAAAAATCATTATAAATCAACATAGTGGCTCATAGACAGAATAATTTTAGACACAAATCATCAGCTGGTTACGTAACAAAAATTAAAATTAATTTCAAAATTATTTATGTCTTTGTTTCATAAAATTCATACTCGAATGAATAATCAGTTTCCTGCTTTTTAACTGCGGTCAGTATCGAACTAGGGAAAATAATTTCACCTTACCAAATTGATCATAGATTCAGAAAACCAAAAATTATTATGGATTGTAGGAAAAGCAGATATTTTCTCTAGACTTAAAACAAATTTCCATTAAGGTTATATATCATTTAGTAAAATATCATAAGGTTTCATTTAAGTTTTTGGAAATGGAGAGAACATGAAAACTGGATAAAAATATTTACAAATTCCTTTCTAAATATTTTTCACAGCAGCGAGGACAACACGAGTCGACACTGTTCTCTAAAATCTACTAGCAAATGTAAACTACGTTTATCAACTAAACTAATTTCTTATTAAAATTACTTCTACACGTAACCATGTCAGGACGTTTTAAAAAAAGACTGCAATTCAGTAACAAATAACAAATTTATTGAATATCGCGCTTCTCCATTCTATGACCGTCTCATTCGGTCGACGTACATCAACTCTCTTTTTTTGTATTCGCCCTCTAGTGGCGATTTCACATTTCTCACATTCCGCCAGACTGACCTTACAATTGTCCTCAATTGGTAATTTAAAATGTATACTTACTTACTAATTAATACAAATTTCTTTAACACTAGCAATGAAACGTAGCTAAATAGCATACTGAGAGAGATATGAAACAGTTAATACCAGATTAATTCAAATTAATAACAACTATATTTATATTAAAGAAGTAATTATTTTTCATTCACACAAACAAATATTATATTGTCATTAGCAATAAATATACATTTTCCATTAAAAGTAGAAAAATTATCATACAAAATTTTTTTAAAAAAATATGTGTTAAACAAATATAATAATACCAATTAATTTTTACTATTAATAAACATTCTGAATACGTACAAAATAATAATAATACAATCTTGTTTTTCATTTGAAATTCTTAATTAACACAATTCTTAATTCCAGCACAATTATTTATGACAGATGTTTACAATA
>JAPDSC010041109.1:7640-30698 GCA_026290005.1 Latrodectus geometricus
ATATATATATATATATATATATATATATATATATATTTAATACATAAGAAAATATAAGCAACTTAATTTACACGTTAGGTATCTATTTGTATAGCTCACAGTATTGCATTTTCAGCAAATTAAAACTAAGTTCTTCTCGTCACATAAATAAAATTGTATTACGGTCTAATGTTGAACGTATTTTCTTGTACATAATCCACGGATTATGTGTAAGAAAAGTTTCGAATTTCGTTGTACGTATTATACGCCACTGTGAATTACTTGCTAAAAACATTTCCAATCAGAAAATCTTTGCATCAAATCATCCCATTAGAAATCAGAAATTTTGAGAGCATTGCCTTTTCTATTTCATAAAACAAATATCAGATAGCACCACTACTTGGTTGATAGATGAATATAATGATTTCAACTATATTTAGTTTTGCCCAATTGGGTCCAAGAACATATTGGATTCTCCGGAAAGATATTACAGTTTTAATTTCAAATTTTGTCTTGACCTCTGATCTGTTTTGTCTTAAAAACATTCATGTTAATATCACGTCATGTAGAAGGATATAATTTACAAGATAGGCTTTGAACTAAATTATAAAAAAGACAATTATAAAAAAAATGGTGAGGAACGTGCTAATATAAAGTGGACACAAAGAATGTACAATAAGTAATAAAAAATGTATCCAATGAGCCATTCGAAAGTAATCCATTTTGTTCCTTTAAAAGTTATTGAAAAAAGTATATTTTCTTTTTTAAATATGTATATTTTGCTTTATAAATTATTTAAAATAAAAAAAATAAGTGTTATAAGAATCTTCTACGGATTATCGCTCTTATCAAACAATTGGGTACTTTCATCTCAAATTTATCGCACTTGGCGATGAGATGATACCAAATATTCAAATGTTTTTATAACAAGTATTTTTTTCTGAAAAATGTATTATCTTTTCAGTCATTCTGCTTATGTTTTTATTTTCTGTGACACAACAGTTTCAGCAGTATATATACTGGAATATTCGTCAAAAAATTGTCGTGGATTATACGACGTTGCGGATTATATTAGGTTGGGGAAAAAGAAATCCATTATTTTTACGTGAACTTTATGTAACTTCTTTTGGATTCACTTTGTAAAAAGGTTTAAAACAGTTTTCATGTAAAATTTTAGGTCTTGTGCGAAGCTACGACTGCTGACATGCTGTCAAGTTTGATCATTGTTGATATTTTATAGACATTTTCGACGATGCTGTATCCACATGCGAGGTGCATCTCTAACATCAAAAATACCCGAACGGAATCGACAAAACAAAAATTGCGCGTAACTGGTTGTTACAGTCTTATATAGGACGATAAACGCCTTTCACAATTTTAGCCACCCGGCTATCTTTTTCGTCGTTACAAGAGAAAAACGAAAATGTTTCGAATTTTCCGTTTGTTGTCTTCCATTTTTAAAACCTTGTACTCGTAACTGAATTAATAAAACAAAAAACCGCAAGAGGATATTTTAGTGTCAAATGTCACCTTTCCAACGAGCATAAATCTGAAATTGTTTGATAGATACCCACAAGATATCAAACAATTTCAGATAGATATCGATCACTACAGACGTCTACCGAAAAAATAATGGATTACTTTTTCCCCAAACTAATATACAAGAAAATACAGTGTATATGTTAGATAGTTTAATATTATTACACTATAAATTTTGAAGTTGTGCAGCAATTTTTCTAGCATCTTAGATTGTATTAATTTTTATGCTAAAAAGGAGTTCCAATAAACTAATAAAATTAAATGCGAATTAAAAAAAAATTACGTTGTTCTTTTGATAAAGATTATAACTTTTTTCATACAGTTATTAAAGTTATTTTGATTCTGATTAATTAAAAAAAAATTTTTTTCTTGAAGAATTATTGTATTTATGGAATTAATGCACACATATACGACATTTTTATTCGTAATATTTTCGCCAATAAAATATGCATGCTAAATTTCTCAACAATAAATAGAATTTTTTATGTAGAATTGCATAATTGATGAATATGTTAATTTGTATTTTTATAATATAATTCCAACTTTCCATAAGGAAAAAATCCATTAAACATTTATATCTGGTCTCATAGAAGAATTACTCAGCAAAAGTTGACTGAATTGTCCTATAGATTTAAATAAAATTTAGATACATATTTAAATTCGTAGGCTGTGGAAAAATATTTTTCGCTTTAACATTTAAACATTGTTAAAGTCTAAATTAAATTTAAACGTTATGGAAAATTTTATTTAAAGATTTTTCAATAAATATTATTTATTTCAATCCCTTTCAGATTTATTTCAATTCCTTTCACATGTTTCAACTCAAAATTCCAATGAACTATAATAATGACTCATATTCAGATGTGTCATTAATTTAATGTGTCAACAAGTATTTCTCATTAATTTGTTGAAAGATTCAAATGTATGCCAATGTTCATACAGCCATTATAGTATTTTTATTTAAAATAATTTAGCTTTAAAATTAGGAATAAAGGCATTTAATTTAAAATAGGAATATGGGTAAAATGGGTTCTTAGGGAAATTTGAAAATTTTGTTAGAAATCATTAATAATAGTGGCCAAATGATTATTTTAGCAAACGGGTGTTTCAAATCGTTTTTACTGTTTCGCTAAGTCACGTGTTTTTTATTTATTTTTTCGTGAATTCTTAATTTCTTAACATCTTATATTATACTCAAAAATATTTTTTACTTTAAAAATGTTTGTCATTTTCAGTTTAAGTGGAGCAAAGAGGAATCTATGTATGAATCTATCTTGTTTTTCGATTGTATAAGATTATGAAAGTTTTTCTCATATACTATAAATAAAAATAAGTTTCCTCGCTTTTGAAAAAAAATATTGTTTTCATCTAAAACATATTTTTATATAAATCCTTTTCAGTCAGAAAGAGTTGATGCAACCATTACGTTCTTGAAAAAGCTTATCAGATAGATTAATAATAAATAGTTTTTACATTTTAAACATTGAAGAAAAGCTCCCAAACCGTTGATAGTTTCGATATAGTTTTCTTCCAAGAAAGATGTATTTTGCCTTCCATTCGAGCTTGTGAAACTCGAAATGAAATTTTACCTCAAAGAAAAATATAAGGCAATGGAACATGAAAAATAGTAATCTTAAAATAATTCTAATATATCTGATGATTTTTTCAAAGAATTGTGAATTCCATTTCCAACAGTACTACAATTTATTAACTTGGAAAGGAATTCAGCTCAATTAAACAGTTGTAACACTAGCATGTTTCCTGTATTTAGTTCTGAGTTTGAGTGATACGAAGATCAGCAGAATATTAGCAATAAAATTATTCGAAAACTCGAATAGTTTTATGCGAGAAGTATGTTCTATACATCTTCTCTAGCAATCTAAAATATCACATTATTTCCTTCTATAGCGGTTTTGGCCAGTAATTTTGCAAAAATATTCAAAATTGATGAAAGTTTACATTTTAGAAGAAAACACATCGATGAGAGAATTTTTCCACTGGATCTCTAAGCAAAACATCAATGGAATGGATTTTTTGGTATGTTATGCCGGGAAGCCAATATAACATACCAAAAATTCATACCATCGGTAGATTTTCGGGAATTTTTACTGTAAAAATGTAAATTTCAGAAATCTACATTTCGAACATTGAACATTTGATAATTTCGGAAAGATATTTTTACTAATGTAATATGAAAAACACGCCAAAAACCTTTTACTGTATTTTATAGCACCATCGTACAAGTAAAATCACACATGTTAATGAGATCTAGTAGACGCAGCATTGTTAAATTTAGGATCAATTAATTTACTTATATCCTATCGAGTGATATTAATATCCAAATTGTAATTCAGGATGTAAAGGTGGTTATTATTTGTTAAATTATGAAGATTCATGGAGAATCAAACATTTTACAATGACTGATATTTCATGATTTTAACGAGTATGAAATTTTAAAGTGCTTGCGTAGTAAGATTTCGCAAACTCTAGTGATCATTAAAACGAGCGTAGTGTTAAATAAATTGGATACAGTTCTAAGGATGTTTGCAACTAAGAAAAGCAGAATCTCTTTCTTAATATCTCGACAGCCCCGTGGGGCCGATGCATACAATGCCCATATCTGTTTTCCTGATTGAGGGCCTTGGTGTGCGAAGCATATCTCGATAAAGTGGTCAGCACAACGCGAAACCCAGTGTTTAGTTCTTAAGCATGCTTAGTACTCAGTTTTATTGACCCACTGAAGGGCTGAAAGGCACAGTTGACCTTATCAGTCCCGAAGAGAGAACCTAAGATTTGTGCCTTAGATGTGCAAAGCACTATTACTACGCCACCGAGCTTCGGAAAAGCAAAAAAACAGCAATAAAAGTTTTACTGGTTGATTTGCACTTAAAAATGTGCTTTAACCAAGTAGAGAAATTATGTCCTTTCGTATATTCGCAGTCGTTGAATTTGTAATAAGCATACGAATGATTGCCCAATTTTTTTAAAAAGAACGATATTTATGATTGCTAAGATACAAAATTTTGATGTTTGTGCTGTGTTCCACTGGAAAAAAATTAATTTTGATTGTGCCTACAGTAAAAAAAGTAATTATCGTCTTATCGTCAGTTGCTTTTAATTTGTTGAAGGACTGATTGTTGAAGTTAGATTTTCTTATGATCGTATGTCTACAGATATCCATTGAAGAATGCATCTCTCTTCATTTATATCTGATTTTATACTTTGAATTTACGTTTGGATTTTTAATGTAGATAATAATCAGGCTTAATTTCCACCCATAAGTTTTCTTACTAGATGCATTAAACAATATTCAGAGCCTCGTCAATAATATTCAACTGTCTATTGAGCCATTTACATTGCTTTTGCAATGAAACTATTGCAATGCTTTTTTCATTAATTCATTCATAATATGATCTTTGAAGTATCATTACCTTGATAGAATCATACATATCGAATTTGGCCAAAAAGCTTTGACGGGAAGTTACCAAAGATTTTCATCAGATAGGTTGTTCAATATTTGCTTAAAAATAGATTTGTATATTTTTCAACACAGATTAATCTATTTAAAGTGTTTGTTGATCTTATCTAAATTAAAATTTCGAGTACTTTTGATTTTATCATTATTTTTTTGATTTTTGATAACTACTTATTATAGTCTTCTCAATAGTTGTTAATATTTATTTTTAAATTTTCTTTTACTAATTTCTTTTCTAGAAATTCAACAATAATGAGCATTAATTTTTTGGCCTCTTAATGTTCTTCTAAATTGTTTTCTTTATTTCGCGTATATCAGGATCAATAATTTTGTTGATAAAAAAATACAACAAACCAATTAAAATTTTACATTAACTGCGATTGTAACTGTGAACACTTCTTGACATGGTTGACGGTGTTTGTGTAAAATTGAAGTAGGGAAGGTTTGCAACGATAAATATCTGGAATCTTAATTCATCATTAAGATCTTGTATTTGATTGTTATTCTGACAATTTATTATTAAAGGTAAATATTTGATGTGTAGTTTTTCTATTCAATTTCCCATTATACAGTTGATTGTTTATCGTACTTTAATACTTTTTTAAAGCAGTCACAAGCAATGGGCCTCTCTTAAGTTTCTTTTTTTTTTTAATACAATATTATTGTACTTATTTTGTTTATTACAAAATTATAAAGTTCCATGATATAAAATAAAGATATTAAATTTCCTTTTAAATTTATTCATTTCATTTCGCTTTGTTTACCGATCTCACTCATTTCTTAGGAATATATCAAGATGGTTCGAATGAATGTATTAGCAGACACTTTAAAGTCTATAAATAACGCTGAAAAACGTGGTAAACGCCAGGTTCTTATCAGACCAAATTCAAAAGTGATAGTGAAGTTCCTTACAGTCATGATGAAACATGGTATGTATATTTTTTAATCGATCTTGATTGCTCTAGTTTTACTAGTCAAGTGCATTGCTTATCTATTTGTAAGTTTAAATGTGTTATAAATATTGCAATTCCATTTTTTACACTATGTGATGCATAAATAAATAAGTTGATACAATGTTTCCATACCAATAGATTAAAAATTAAAAAGCTTGACAATTTTCTTTGTATGTTAAGAAACTCGTTTTATAATCATCTTACTGGAAAGTAAACATTCTATATAATGTGATCTTATTTCCCCTGTCGCTCTTTAAAGTCATTGGTAATAAGACTGCATTTTAATTTTCTGTATGAACTGATGTTGATTTATGTATACTTTTGTTGAATCTGATATGATGTTTTAGCTAGAAATGCTCTAAGTCGTTACTGTTGTAGTGGAAATCATTAGAACAACACAATTCATTCGAGATTATATTAAAAACAACCTTCATAACTTATTTAATCTTTCTGCAAATACATTGTTAGAGGTCACAAACTTGTGTAAATATCCAAAAAAGTTATTTAAATTTGCTTCTCAACCTTTGAGGTTATCATTTAATTAAATATTTGTAGTTTTAAAAAAAAAGTAAAATCTAGATACCACCATTTTCAGAAATTTTACTGTAAATATGTAAATTTCAAAAATCTGCCTCTCGAACATTGGATATTTGATGTTTTTGTGAAAATGTTTTTACTAACTAAAGAAATCAGACAATTGAATGGTGTTACAAAAGATGACCTAACTATATTTTTTGTGTATCACTTTAAAAATTTAATTTTGACTAACTGAATTTTTAATAAAATTTTTTAAATCTTTTCATAAAGATTTATAATGTAAAAAAATGTGTTAATACAAACATAATTTACTAAGTTAAATAATCTTATATGCACAATTACAGAGATTGAAAATGCTCATTGTTATGATCTCATAAGGTCTACGTCAATGCATTTAACCCCTTGCCTGCTGCGGGTGTATATATATATACCGTGCTAAGCTGATGCGTTGACTGCCCCAGGCATATATATTCGGTTTTCAGAAATACACATCTCTGTAATGTTCTGCTTTCAGTAAAGCTAGACTCATGGTTTTGGAATGCAATAGAATGTTCTTGACATTATTTAAAAGATCTGTTGTGATGATGTTACATCTATTTCAAAGAAGGCTCAGTTTGGAGAGGGGAATATTTCTTGGAACGGGGAAGCTGTTTCTTTTGTTCCATATGTTGCAGTTATTATTTGTGCTTCTTTTCTAGTAGTTCGTAACTTTTTATTCTTTCGCATCTATTGTTTTTTTTGTGTAAGTAAACAATTATAATGCAAAGCATGCCTCTTCTTTTCAACCAATACACCGCATAACTGCGCGTGCCTGTGTGAAAACCGGTGGCACTGGGGAGCGAATATCGTAAGTTTTCCTTGGCAGGTAAGAAGTTAAAAACTAATGAGAAAGCAATCATTTATATATATATATATATTGTAAAAGAATTTTATTTCAAGAGATAAGGGTTCTTTTGCAATTCAAACATAACTGATACTCTACTTGTAGATGATAGAGAGTTTACTATACTTGTCTTTGATTTCAATCTTGCTTTAATTTTTGATTTCTTATAGATATGCATGATACTAATATGTAGTTATGTATCGTATATTTGAAGAAATAACATTCATTTTCACTATTTATATTTAGTGATTAGTTCTTTAATAAAAATGTTTTCTACAGTTTGTGAATGTTGTGTAATATCTTTTATTGATTATCCCATTTTATTTGGAATGATCATGATTAAAGAATTTTGACTTGTTCATTTGTATGATGTAAAGTTATGCATGTTATGATTTATTTGGCTTAAATGCTAAAAATTAAATCTTGTAATTTTTTTTAAGTTTAAAATTAATAAAGGGGTTAATTTGTTACAACCAGCTCATGGAGTATGGTAATTTTTATTTGTCAAAACATTAAGGTAAAATTTTTGTGGTCACTTGAAGTCCAAATAAGTATGTTAGAAAAAGAACTGTGTTTGCTATGATGAAATGGCATTTTTACGATTTTAGCCATCTCCAATATTTGCACCAAATGTGGCACAGTTATCATATTTACCTAAATGACATAAATTGAAGTTAAGTGAATTGTCAAATACTGATCACTACAAATTTACAATCATACATAATTTATATATCAAAATTCAAATATTTCATTGTAATTACTTCTATAATATATATATGTATATTCATATATATAAGTATTAAAATGCTAATAACTAGAAACCAGTTTCACCAATGTTACATTATAAAAACGAATATAAACTGAGTGTCACAATCTGACAATGAATTTAGGCAGTAATCATATACTTAAATATCAAAAAAATTATATAGACTTAGATTTTAACTAACCCAGCCGTTGCATCCACCTTAAAAAAAAAAACTTCAATGTATGGTGCAATCTAGCCCTGGATTAAACTACTATAAAGTTAAATTTATAGAATAAACATTCATTTTTATAAAAACTGGAATTTCTTATTTATAAGTTGTTACCATTCTGAATAAATTTGAATATTTATATAGCAAATATTTATAAAACAGTACTTAATATATATATAATAAAATATTACATAGCAGTAATATTAATTAAATGGATAAAATAATTAGCCTAATCATTACTTCCAAAGTCATTGGCACCCATCAAACAGTACAGATTTTATAGCTTTGAAATATTTATTATTTTCTGAATGATTACACCACACATATATACCATATTATGTGAATCAAACTGCATTTTATTAAACTTTTCAAAGCAAACACAAATTTAAATTATCATCCATATTTATCTATACACAAATATTATAATGAAAATAATTTATAAATTTCACTTAATTTCACTTTAACTCAATTAAATGCATTATAAACTAACCTTCTAAATATAAAAACTAAATCATTCACTTCAAAAACTTAAATTATAATAAAATGTTTCAAGGGTTACTAGCATGCAAAACAAATTTCGTGCAGGTACACAATCATGTTGTGTCATAAAATGCAATAAAGCATTCTGACCAATTTGGTCAGTTTTATCACCTGTAAAGGACAATAGGAATAAGCCACAAAGAAAAATAGCAATACATAATCATCAAATCAACAATTACAGGTCTCAAAAACCTCTGGTACATAAACTAGGATTCAGCACAATGAAATTGATCCATAAGTTTGAGTTAAGTCTTTGTATATATGATTATCTCTGAAATTAAATATTGCAATTAAAAGCTCATACATATCTATAATTTTGCCTCTTGTGTAAAATCAAATGTATGTTTATTTGAATATTGTAACACAAGTGTAAACTCTTGTTGCACACTTATGTAACTATAAAAGGTCATAAATTTATATTTGTAAAATATTGTGAAACATTGTCTGTTTTTTTTATTATTGAAGTTTTTCATTTATGTATTGAAAGATCTTAATGTGTAGCACTACTTTAATGGTGTAGCACCAAATGGGGGATTAAATAAGTTATAAATAATTAAATAGAAATTAAATAAAAATATATCAAAGTACATTGTAAATTTGCCTATTCTAACTATGATACAATTGCTTGCTAATTTAAAATCTAATAGCATTTTTAATATTATAGATTTAAAAATATTATTTATACAATATATTTTCACTCCAGCCAAATCTTACTATGGCAATATTTTTTATTTGAATTTTGTAAATCCTCATTGTTTCAATCACTAAAAATAATAAACTTATGAGTGTATCTATCAAAATTATAATGTAGTGGAAAAGAATTTTTTTTCCTCTTTTTAAGAAGTGTATAAAAATTCAGTTTTTAAAAATTATTCTATAACTGTTCCATTAAATTTCAGTAAAATATTTTGTCTCAAGAAATTTAATATTTTTTTTTTTTTTTTAATTTCTGTTTAGATTTAACCCTTAATGTAAATTCCAAACATACAAAACTTGTTATTCTATAATTATTAAAAATATTTTTCTTTCTATCCATATAGTATTTCTCTGTGGTATTAGAATACATATGATTTTCTATTTTCAGGTTATATTGGTGAATTTGAAATTGTAGATGATCATAGAGCTGGAAAAATTGTTGTAAATCTGACAGGAAGACTGAACAAATGTGGTGTAATCAGTCCTCGATTTGATGTACAGTTAAGAGATTTGGAAAAATGGATGAGAAATCTGTTACCATCTAGACAGTTTGGGTAATGTTATATTTATGCTTTAATAGGTTACTGCTTCAACATAATGAAATACAAATTGCTATATTTTTATGTTAAGTAGAAATAACAGGTTTCATACAGCTCCTTATACTTCTGAGATTTTAAGCCGACTGCTTGAAAATAATAACTAGAAATTTTTTTATTTCTTTAAACATTAATTTTTTAGAAGATTGTTTTCAAAAATTGTGTTAAGTTTTCATTGAGTGTAGTGAATCAATATGTGAAAATAATTAGTTCAAATTCTTATGCAAAATTTAACTGACCTTCAGAATGTAATTTATCATCCTTGTCAAAGTCTGAGTGAAAATAAGAGTAGTATTGATATCCCCTTTTAATAGTCTAAAAACTTGTGTGTGTGTGATTGAGTTTTTAAATATGAAGCAAATATCCTTAGATTTTGGAGTAATTTTCCTTTAGTTTTAATATTATTGAGCATACTCATAGTTTAGATAATATACTTTGTTCAGGCGAAAGATGGGGAAAACTAGTGTATTGTGGCTAAAAGATTGAGCAAATCATTCGTGATTTGAATACATTATTTTTTAAATATATGCAACAAAAAGAGTCTGAAATAGTACGTAATTGTTAAAGTTTTTGATTAGAAAAATAAAGTGATTATTACACATTTGTTTTTTAAGAAAAAAATTATTAGATGGAAAAATTTAAATAAAAAAAAATACTCTTAATAATTTCCTAAGTAATAAGTTCCATATTTCATGTGTATGTTAAGAATCATTGTGGAAAGTTGCTTTTCTGTGAAGAAAATAATTTGGTAGTGTGTGAGAATTTTAAAGTAAGGCAAATATAATTTATAAATTTCATTGTTCTTCCGCTTGCATAAACACCATGGATAACCATGGTGTTTAGGCAGCATACAACAACTTTTGCAAAATAACAACTACAAGATGGGGTTAAGAAAACAACTAACTGCAGAAGACATGTAGGCATTAAGGGAAATTGTAACTTCCAGATGGAAGACCACAACAAAAAAAAAATAAATAAATAAATAATAATTGCTTAGTTGAAAAGAATTTAGTAATGCATAAACACTATACTATATTTTCTTGTATATTATCCACAAAAAAATTTTTTTGTTTAAAAAAAACTTATAATCTTCTGCAATTTTTCAAGAAATTGATTCTTTTTGTACTGCACATGCATTGCTTTTTACCTTATATTAACAAGATTATCATCATTTTTTTATTTGCATTCTCAGTAGCTATTGGCTTAAAATCTTTTGTGTAGTATATTTATGGTTTCAAATCTACGTGCCAATGTATGAATTTGACTTTTTCAGCATGAAATATTCTCTGATCAAAACAATATATTGAGTGACGATATCCAGTACAGTAACTAATATCTTTCTGAGGAACCAAATTCATTCTTGAACGTAATTGAGTGAAACTGATTACAGCTTCTGAGTTATAGCACCATATGTTGTTTTAAAAAACAAACATTTCTTTCTAAACTTTATTGTAAGCTTTTCTGGTGGGGACTTTTCAGATTGTCTGTAGCAGTGTATAGTAAGCACTGAGAAATTCGATATTTTTAAAACATAATCCTCAACTTGTACACCTGAAAGTAAGGGGTTTGGGGCTGGGCTGAACAAAATTTAAATGCCAAATACTATGGTGTAAGGATCAAACAACTTGGATTTTGTGTGAATCAAAGAAACATGTTTTCCTGTGAATTCAGTTTTTGGATATTAACCATGGGACAATTTTATGGGTGCTAATTTTCCTAGAAATCTGCAATCCAGACTGTGTCCCCCCCCCCCCTTAATGTGGATCATGGGAGTGGTTCCATATGAGTTTTAGGCTTCATCTTTTGGTTTAGAGGGTTTCACCTTATGGACAGAGCACTATTGGTGACTATGTTATTCTTTGGCTGATCATCTCCATTCTATGACAGGTGTTTTTAAACTGACCTGTTAAGATAATTTCTCTATTCGTAACAGTCAAACTGCTCAATTCTGGATTTTTGGGAGCATGGAAGATTTAATTTTAAGTCTTCTATGTGCCCTGCTCAATCAAAAGACATCATAGAACCCATGTGTTTTGTTTTGAAAGAAAGAGTGAGATCTCATCATTTTCTGTAACTTTTTGAGAATTAAAACTATCTTAGCATTCTGAAAGGTACAACACCACACCTATTACCATACAAAATTCATATGTCCATTTCAAGGAAAATTCAAATGCTCTCATTTGTCAAAGGTACTCCCATACATAAAAAAATGTTGGTGCAAAACAATTTTTGCCTGTGTTTTCTATTATTTTGGGTCAACCTGGTTGATATTATGTATTTTTACCTGGTTTCAATTGATAAAATTAAACAATCAATTGTGAGAGCATTTTATTTCATTACATTCTCTTAATCAATTATGTTTCTATAGCAGATTTAATGCTAATGATTATAGAGTGAATAAAGAATTTTGAATTAAAAGAATTTAAGAGAGTTGGAATTTCTATCATTATTTTAAGTAAGCTAAATATGTTATTCCAAAAACAATAATTTAAAAATAATAGTTTTATGTTGTGGGTAATTTTTATATAATCTATTATTTTAGAAAATAAAAATTTGTTGAATCTGCAAATTTGAATAAAATGTATCCAGTTTTACCCTTCTTGCTTCATATTTTATCCATTTAATCTATTTAAAATTATAACATTGTTACTATTAAAATAGTAAATAAAGAAATTCAACATCAAGAAATGTTGTTGAACCCAGTTAGTGTAAAAATTGTATATATATTATGTGCTATACACTACACCTAAGTCTGTTTTTACACGGTAGATTGGTTCCAGAAGAAGCCGTGTAAAAAAAAGACATTGATCTTATACAAAAATGGGTGATTTGTTCCTAATCTCTAAAACCTATTAAAATTAGTGAAAAACAAGAATTTTTAAGAACAAGAATTCATGTTTATTTTATTAAATCAAATATATAATGCTTATTTTCACAAGCATAGTAATTAATGATAAAAAAGATATGCACTCTAATCTTAAAAGTAATATAAATTAAATGTATGGCAAGTTCAGGAACTAAAAAACTATGTTGTGAACGAAAAGAATAGGTTATTCAATTTTTAAGCTAAAAAATAAAATAAAATAGAATAAGTGATAATCATAAATACAACAACATAAATTTAATTGCTGTCGTCATCAGTTATTCGTAAATAACTGAATAAATACAAAATATTTTTTGGCTTACCTTTTATCTTAATGCGTTAAAATTAAATTTAATGGAAAATCAAATTTGCCTGCAAAAAATTTCTTTACCAAACACGTCTTATTGCATTGACAGTTCACAAAATATTAACACGTTTCAATTGCTCTGACCAGTAAATTTTATTGTATGCACATAAAGGGAATTCTCCTACTTGTTTGTACGCGCTAAAGGGGAATTCACTTAAATCTTTAAGCTAGTGTTCGCAAACTATCGATGGTTTCAGACTTTTTTCTTTCATAAATACTTTTTTGTGATATGAACATACTTCGCAAAAATTAAATTTGACAAAAAAAATTTAAGTACATAAAATTTCAAATCGTGCTAAATGGAATAAAACCGTGTACAAAAAGACCGTGTAAAAACAGACTTAGGTGTATACAGATCACGTCATTAAATTAGATTTGTTTGTCTCAATTTAATGATTTTTAAATTTGGCAGCTTTTCATGTGTGGAGATGAGACTATAAAAATTATAAAATAATCTTATGTATTGATTTATCTCAATTCAAGAACTTTTGATTTAAAATGGTTTCTCAATTAGTTTCATTATTTTTCAGGTACCTTGTTTTAACAACATCAGGTGGTATTATGGATCACGAAGAAGCTAGAAGGAAACATCTTGGTGGGAAAATTCTAGGATTTTTCTTTTGAATGTAAAAATATGTCAAATAAAAATTTTAAAAAATAAGATTTGGATTCAGTCATCTGTTGAGCTCAATCACTGAAATTTTTTATTGTGTAGTTTTCTTTATATACTGTAATGTCTGGAGAATACAAATATTAGATTTCCTTGCCTGTATATTTGTGGAAACATCGCTTAGTTCAAAGTAATTTGCAGACTAAATTAAAAATTCTGTAATTTGAGAAAGCAATTGATTTTTGCTGATAAAACTGAACAATTGAAAAATTTCAAATGGATTTTTTAAATCTATGTCAAATTTAATTCAAATAAGATTTGACTGAATTTGTGATTATTAATGGAATATGTATTTAACAATTCATCAGTCTCCAGGAATAAAGTTTTGCATGATGTAATGGAGGGCCTTTAAGTACCCTCCTTAGATGATCTCAATTTCAAAATCTTCATGACATTGCATTTAGCCAAAAGAGCTCTCGAAAAATTTTTTGAGGTAGAAATTTTGGCTTTTGAGTTATTTTATGGGATAATTTTGACATGGGAAGTGAAAACAGCAAGTTTTGTTGTACGTAATGTAACTATAAGGCGAGCCTCGGGATATGAACATTTGTTAGCGAAAGTTTCTAAGTGTCATGCTTCGTTGCGTATAACGCGGGAAAAAAACGAACGCCATTTCTAGAATTCCTGTCGTGGAAAACTTTATTTTTTGTAATAAATGTATGTGTTTTCCTAGGCACGCAATAGCAGCCACGTGTAATAAAGGCTACATATCAATTTTGCATAAAACTTCATTGAAACATTAATAAATTTTCCTGTGTTATCAAAGACTAGTGCATATTTTATATTAAGGCAAGTTTTATTTTTGTTCTTCCTTTTTAACAGAATCATTTGTACAGTGGTATAGTTAGCCTGATTGATGCCAAAGTGCGATACCCATTTTTATCGACCTACCCGCAAAAAATGATAATGTAATATACAGAATAAACTCGTTATTCTGTATGAGAGACCGTGTTGTATTGGTTTGTTGGTGTCTAGTTCTCATTAATGGAAGGTACTGAGTTCGAATCTCGATTTAACAACAGATCCGGCGTGTTTACTTAAGGTAGCTGGGATACATTAAATAAATCATGCTCGCAAAATTCACCTAGTGAAAAAAAAATACCTCTAGGAGTGGCAGGTCAAGTATTGATAGGTCTTTTGCTTGTTTTCTGCTTCTAAATTATGAAGATTCCCACACAGCAGCTTCAAACTATTGGTAAAACTCAATTTTGAGTTAGGTACAAAGAATAATGCAAGTTGGAAAATATAACAATAGAAAAGTAAATACTTTATAATAAGCTACAATAGATAACTTTAAAGACTGGTTACATTTTTTAATTTATGACAAAATATCAAAACGAGAATTGGATTCTCGGAAGTATATTAATACAATAATCAGGTTTATGATCATTAACTAAAAATATTTTTATTTTACATATTAAAATTATTTTCAAAATATAATTTTTAAGAAATGAAAAGTTGTTAACCCTTTGAATAATGAATTATTTGAAGACTATGATATTAAAGAGTAAACAGATGACGAGTCTCTCGTCAAATGTACCCAAGGGGTTAATATATATTACAGACGTAAGCATGAATGCATTTATTAATAACACTACATTAATCTGATATATTAATTCAATTAAATACATTCTCCTTGCCTTGATGAAGCAAATTGATCCATTATTTCATCAGAGTCACATCAAAATTTTCTCGTTCTACACTTAAAAATACTTAGTTATTTAGACGATCTTGTGTCATGGAAAATCATTAATAAATTAGAATATTAATTTACTGAATGAGCACTTACAACTAGTTATTGATGCGGAAATAATGAGTATTTGAAAGGCAACTCATATTTGGGAAAAATTTACAGCATGGGAGATTATTAAGATAAAAACTTTAATTTCTTGAAAAGCAAAATTATCTGGGCAAACCGTTATCTAAGGAGATGACATCAAACCAGAATAAGATCCCTGGTTTGATCCCAGCCACTGTTGACTAATGGGAGATAAGTGTTACGTTTCTGGCTTCTGCATTCATGTCTGCGGGGTGAGTGCCCACTATTTAAGAAATGTCCTTCCGGAAGGCAGCTTATGCGGTTGATATTAAAGTACCTTACAGTGGGTCTGTAATGTGGTAAAAGAAAAATGTCTATTAACATATTTTAAATAAGTCTGTGAGGGCTTGGTTGGTCATGGCATTCTTTATCGGAAGTTAATGAATTCGAATATCGACCCGAACTAAGATCAATCATGCTAATGGTGGCTGGGGTATGTTAAATATGTCGTCGCCGCAAAGTCCTCTATTAAATGATCTCAGGGGGTGGCAGCCGCGTATAGAGGATCTTCTGCTTCTCAATTAGGAAGACCTTTTTTTTTTCGGGGCTACGATGGTGCACTTCTTTGAGTCCCTAACTATATAAGGTACTATCACTTCAACCCATTGTATTTCTGAAAAGATGGAAATTCTGATAGCCATTAATTATACATCTTTTTTTTTTAATGGAATCAGATACATTTTCAGCCAATGAGCATAAATTTATATTATTTTTTAGATTTTCGAAAACTGATACATTGAATATTATTTATCACGTTTTTCATTAATTAAAATAATCACTAGATATGACAGACTGTAAGCTATAGGTCCAGGTTTAATTAGTTTTCGTATGTAAAACATAGAATTTAAATTATCAGACAAAAAATAAATTTTAAAATTCAAATATCTTGATTTTACTTTGAGAATTTTTTTTTTTTTTTTGTTTGTTATTTGACCAATTAAAAATGTCTACTGGTTAATATGTTTAGTAAGATTATTCCTTAAAATCCTTATAAGCATGTCTTAATAAATATAAGAGTTTATTTTTATTATGAACTATTTTGAGAGAATGTTTTTCTTTCTCATTCAATAAATTTATAACTTTATAGGATATTTTTAATTTTTCACAATGCAAAATAATAACTATATCAGGTTTCTTTCAAGATAAAACATAATTTCATTACATAAATAAATATATGTGGTAAAAAATATCATCAAGAAACATTTTTTTTTTAGTTTCACACGTAAGTAAAAAAAGAATGAAAACTTAAAATATTTGATCTTCTAGTCTTCAAAGAAAGAATTTTCTACATAATGTTGTGCTAATTAATTTGAGTACTATTCATTATACCCTCGCCATTTTTATAAATATCCTAAAGAAATAACATATTTCTTGTGAAACAAAATCGTAAATAATCCGTAAACATCGCAATTCATTATTTTATGTTGGTCATCTTTTTTAGTTGGCTTTTGAATTTCCTTGTGGTAACGATGCTTCTTTTTGATCTCCCCAATAAAAAAACAGATTTCTCAACGAGCAAGCGTGTTTTAATCATCTCATCTCATCAGATCGAAAATGTTCCAATCTGCATAATATGATTTTATCTATCAAAGGAAATAAGGTAAATGCTTCTTACCCTATTTTCCCTGATAGATCTCTTGATAAATAAACAAGTGCAAGAAATCGTGTATAAGTGCAAGAAATCGTGTATAAGTGCAAGAAAATCGGAACAAGGAATGGTAATTGGTTCAAGAATTCTTGTCTCACCAGTTGTACAGCCATATGATTTATTTATTTACGGTTGATGGAATGGACAGCCATTGAACTTTGTGAAAAATAACTTCAGATGTCTCATTAGAACAATTTTATTTGAGAAAATCTTACCGAAGTTTTGGGCTAGGGACAGAAAATGATAGGAGGGCCGAGCCAAATCGTCGAAACAGACGATTCCATACACAAACAATTTTTTTTAAAAAAAATTGGACGTATTTTTCCTCCACAATGAGTTCATAATGGAATTTACAGTGATGGAAAAGATATATTCCTTGTTTCCGTTCCAAATAGAGGCGCAGAGTGCCTTTTAAAATGCGTCGAAGAGAATGTGAACGAAAACTCAGTCACCAATTCTGATTTTCGAAGAACTTACAAAATATATGAACTTGAAAGAAACTTTTTTCATTTCAATGTTAAAGAAGTTCGACTTCATGGATCCAAGTTCATATGCTAATGGGGGTACGACAAAAGACAACCAATATCTCTGAACCGTCAGAAAACATTTGCCATTATATTTGGCAGAATTCATGTCGAGAAAAAACAGAAAATGAATGGAAAAGATTCCTTCAACTCGATCATCGAAGCAACTACTAAGCAGTTTCCGATAAAAATTAATGTTGGCTTTTAAATAAATGATAATTATTTAGTTTATAAAATATAAACAAAATCATTATTCCATTTTTTAAGAGTTTCTAAAAAGGTAACCCTTTTAAACAATACACGACGAAAAAAAATATTTAAAACAGTAATTATTATTATTATAATTATTATTTTTTGTTAAGATGATTATTGTACGATAGTATAATGGAATTATTTCTTAATTTTATATTAGGCAATAAAATTACAAATATAAAAACTATTTCCGACAATGCTTGAACTTTAAAGAACATGATTTTAAATAACTAGATTTAAGTAATTAGCAATTATATTTTAAATTTTAAAACTATACATGCATGTTAATAAATATTTATACTGGCTGAAAATCAATGTTAAATAAGCAAATTTAAAAATGTATAATAGATAGCAAATGAAACTTACTCGAAAATTTCTTTACTGTCAAAAGTCAAAATTTTTGTGTCAATTTTTTTCAACGAACTTCGAACTTTTTATAACAATAAAAAGTTATTTTTTATAGATTATACATAAGTTCTTTTCATTAATATGTAAGTTAATGAATATTCATGAATGACAATGCTTAAAGTAACGTTACTTAAATTAATTAATTTTATGAAATGATTTATAAAACATAATAAATTGAATACAATTTTTAAAATTATTTTAATTATTTATGAATGGATTTATTATTAATTTAATTTTTTTATAAAATTTATGGAAAGCTTTATAATTGTTTTGTAATTTGACAGAAGACGGCACTAAACAATGTATACTAGAATTAAGTTCTAAGTCAAATAGCTCTAATGAGTACTGATTAGTAAAAAAGTAACTCTGCCCTTATGAACAACACATTTTCTATTTCTCTAATTAGTTATAGAAATCATAAAAAATAAATTTATCCATTTATTTTCATAAATGTTTAATGAAAAAATTATCCAAACTTTTTAAAAATATCATGGGCAATATCATGGGTTTATTTCTTGCTTTACAACATTATTCATTTTACGCCAGGGTATGGATTCATATTTTAGGAAAATATTTATTCTGCATTTTCCCACTTGTAAAAGTTTTAGTTTTGTTGTCACTCTAGCATCAACGCAAACAAAAGTGAATGAGTTGCTAAATTGTAGTCGTCCGATATCGTTAGCCCATTTATCTCCCATTGTTGAACTGCTTACTTTGCAGTTTAAAGTGGATTCAGAACTATATCAAATGTCCAAGATCGAGGAGCAATTTAAATGCACACAAACTGTTGAATTAAAAGCCTGAGCACTAATCATTCGGTGGACAGCTCGTCAAATCGATGAATCTTAGTGAATTATAAAATGAATAATAATTATTAAAAATAGTCTATCTATTAAATTTTAAAAAATTTATTAATTTTATGAAGCTAATGTAGATCGAAGATATCAATGGAACTCAAAAGATTATATTGACAAATAAAAAAATAATCAATGAAATAAGCCACATGGTTTGCGAAACATTTGAGAAATCTATGACACCTTATAATTTGTATAAATACCTAATATTGATTTTTTTAATAGAAAGAAAATAAATGAATGAATAGGAAATAAATTGAAATTAAAAATTTTACTTTTCTAATATTAAAACTTAATACATTAATTTATGCAAAATGCACAAAATAACATATTCTACATTTAAATATTCTTTTAATATTATTGAAAAAATTAATTTTTGTGTTTAATATAACTAAAAACAGTAAACTTGTCACATATATCATGTTGATGAGGTTGTGCAGAGATGTGAGGTAGTTAATTTAATAAAATTATTTCAATTTTATGTTATAAAATTTAAAAAAAAATTAGCAACTAAACTTATATTTATTAACAAATCATGTTTATATTGCTTAGTCAAATTAAAATATAATTATACAACAGCGTATTTTTTATTAAAGATTAAAATCTTAGAAAACCTTAGTAGTCCTTAGAAGTCTGTATGTGTAAGTACCATTTTTTTTTTTTTTGGTTACATAATTAGAAATAAACGATATATATGTAATAAAAATTAATTTTTTAAATATTAAAAAAATTTATATAAAATTGATTGTTATGGGGTAGAATTAATGTAGATTTTTAAAAATTCAGGAATACATATTATATTATTTACCTTCAAAAGAACAGTTTATATGAAAAATATTTTAATACTACTTTTTAAATTGTGTTGATAGTTTGCTTGCTTTTTATTTAAAAACTTATAGTTATTATATAAAATTATCGCAAATATTTTTTTTAAATATAATATTATACTTAAAGTAAAAATATAATTCAAGAAATTTGCTTAAATTTAGTATATGAAATATTAATGAAATATACTCTAGTTTTATTGGATAGTGATAGCTTTAAATATTCTCTAAGAAAGTAAATTAAATTTTAAAATCATGTCATGAAACTACGCATTCTGAGTTTTAATATAAATAAATTAAATATATATATATAAATCAAATGCTTAATTAAATTAGCAGTCATAATTTCTCAAAACTGATATTGCTCATCAGATAAAATATAAAAAAGAATTCAATATGATGTAAATAAAATTTCACTGGTTTAACATGATAAAGACTTCACATATATACATTATAATTTTTTTTCATGGTGAACGATCGCACCCTTCGGCATGATTTCGTTTGTTTGATCACGTTTTACCGACGAAATCGCTCTCATTTGCTGCTAACTGCGAAAATCACTATTTTTAACAGTATACAGCGTATAGCGAATCAGAACTTAATATTTTTAAAAGGGGAACTGAAGAGTAATTCCTCTTGATATGATGATTTCCTCCGGATAAGTTCACGCAGTGGTTACTTATTATCATATATTTTACTTCTGCAGTTTTAGTCGAACGCCGCTAAAATTTTGTTTGCTTGTGATATCTTAATTAAGTTAAATTAATTGGTTAACTTCAAATATATTTGCATAATGGTAGATGGCTACATATCGAGTGCTTTCAGTTTTATTCTGCCGTACATATCGACTTTATTTTATAATTTTCACAGCTATTTTGATCCTTCAACTTATTTTAGCTATAAGTTTCTATAAAATCCGTATTGATGACAAAAATGTCATTTTTAATAATCCTTCTTTATTAAAGAAAGATCAGAATCAGGTGCATATTTTTAATTTTTAATTGTATTATATTATCTTAATACTAATCCGATAGAATTATTTAAATAAAAGAGCGCTTAGATTTCTTAATGTATTATAAAATTTTCTCTTAAAATTAAATTAAATTAACTGAAATTTGCCCTTTAATACTAAATTACCTCAATAATAATAATAATAATAATTTTGTGATGAAATTTATTTTATCAAGTTTTCTTAATTTTTATTTATTTAGGATCTTGTTCTATAGAATTCTTTGTCAAAATGAATATTTATAAATTATCTTGTAAAATGGAATTTGTAATAATTAAAAGTGTTATTAGATTTAAATCTATTAAACTAGGTTTTGTTGATGGAAATAAAAGCTATGCTTGTTGAATGCCTTAATGTACCATGTGAAAAAATGCTGTTGAAATATAATTTCAAAGTTTGATTGATCCACAGATATAAGTAATTAATGTAACAAAAAAGAAGAGTTGCATGTAAACATTAGAATGTAAAAACAATTTTTATGTCTTATTTAATTTTTCTATATTCTTATTAATTGTACAATTTTCATCTGTTCAAAATGATTGGGTTTTGGCATGTGTTTTTCCCAGTTACTAATACTTGATATCATTAATTAATGTTTACAATTAATAGTTATAAAAGAATATTACTTTCTTAATCATAACAAATAAATTCACAATGACTTATATTATTCTTAACAAAATCTAAAATTCTAACCTAAAATGCTTTAGTTTTTTTTTTTTTTTTTTTTTTTTATCACACAATTTTGTGTACAAAAATGTGAAAATTGAAAGACAAATACATATAAAAAAAATATTACATTATCATTTATATTGAAATTACTTTTAAATGATATTAAATTTTTTTAATTGAATTTTTTTTTAAAATTTTCTATATTCATTAATTTATCATTGTAAAATGATCTTTGTATTATTTTGTACTCTTAAATTTTATATGCATTATAGTCATGTACATTCAAATAAGACTCCAAATAATTATAAATATTTCTCCTTGTATAAAAAGTCCATAAATCATTAATTAGGAAGCCCCATTTATAGATAATTAAAGCAATTGTTCCTAACTGTAAAGAATTTTCTTTCTACCTTTCAGAAATCATTGCTTAAAAAAAGTTTTATATAAATAAAAACAATATGAGGAAATAATAATTGCACAAACTTACTGACGAAGCTCCAAGCTATATCATCTGAAAGGTTAACACACTTGCTTTCAGTTCAACTATTCAAGGATTTAATTTTCATCTCGGATATTTATAATGGTTTGGAATTCACTTTAAAGTATAGGTCCAAGTCAATTTAAACCTTGTGTGAGAATGACTGATTAGTGTTAAATAAACAAAAGCAGACTTTGAAAATATTTTTTTTAAGTCATTTTGAATAATTGGCAAATTATTCTTATAAAGATAAAATAATCCTTTTATTTCCTTATAAGTGTACTTTTTATTTTTTAAGTTGGAAATGATGCAGTTATTTCCAGTTGAAGAAAGATTTAAATTTAGTTGCAGAGAATTTTATTTGATTGATATTTTTTAATAATGTTCAATATAATCCTCATGTTTTTATTAAAATTTTTTTCATTGTGATTATATATATATATTCTAATTTCTATATGTTTCAATAATAGAAAAAGGTTAATAATTTTAAATAATTAGTTA
>JAPDSC010041123.1:0-23086 GCA_026290005.1 Latrodectus geometricus
AATCAGGTTTTTGAATTTCTAACATTAAACTCATTTTATAACATTTATATAATAGATGATTAAAATTGTAATATTTGTTATAAATAGCAGAATAAGGCAACTAAAAGTTTTCTTATTCGAAGATGTTTATTTTAATAAATTTGGTGATTTAAAATTTCAGGAACTTTATTGTCTGCTTTTTTATTACCCTTTCTTAGAACTTCAGATGGATTTTTCTTCAAAGATAAATTTATGTTTGAAAAATATGGGATAAATATTCCTCTATTATATAAGTTTTTTGAATGATACAGTTGGAATTATAAGTTTTAGCTCATATTTCTAATTCTAAAACACAGTTGCATTTTTTATGAGACCTTTTTTTTTTGGGAATAATTAGCATCAGTGTTTAGCACTTTACTAAGAAATCTCTTATCATCAAAAAGAAAATGTGTCATGTTTAACCTGGAACATATCAACATCGACATTCCAAATTCTATCTCAAAAGCTCCTATTTAGAGTGCAATAGTTACAGTTATTTTTTCCTACTAAAAATGATTCTAACACTACTCTCTAATCAACAAAAATGCAAAGAACTTCACTTGTTGGAAAAAATAAAATAAAAGAAGCACGAAGCGAAAGTGGTGAAGAGTGTAATTATACTTGCAGTTCGATGCTCAGTTCTGAGAAAGAGTTCAACTGTTCGTATTTCCAGAATTAATTGGCATTCCAGATGTTTATATGGAAAACAGCAGTTCTCATGAAAAAGTGGGCGGAGCAGCGATGGTGAGGGTGAAAGAGATTTCAACAAAATTGTTTCCACTATTGACAAGACGATGGATTAGCTTCTGCTGTCATGTCGGAACAGATGACAATTTCAGATGACAATGCCGCATCTTTTTGATGTCACCGATCTTCGATTTCTTTTAATATATGTCTTGCTATTGATGCCTTCCTATCTTTTGTTCTTGTTTCTTTCGTGCAAAGAAACTAGAACGAAAGGAATATGTTTCAATATTGATTTTTTTCTTCCTGGAATTCCACACAGTGCGATATACTTCAGACAAGCAAATTTATCTAGTGGAGCAATTTTTTTTGTGACTAAGTTATTCATATATTCATAGCTGTACTGAAATGTGTTATTTTCCGTGACATTGGCGTATTAAGCTTTAACTACTTTCTTTAAGCAATGTAAATTATTAAAAACACCGATTTGAGAACTTTAAATAGAGAATTTACAACTAAAACTATTATTATAATGTGACATAATTAATTTGATTGGGTATTTTAATCATGGTAATCTTAAATCACAGTAATAAAAAAATGTAACATTAAGTTGTTAATTCTTTTTACTCTGTTCAAGGTTACTCTAACATGGTATATTTGCTCAAATTTAAGATGGAAAAGAGCATTAACTATTGAAAAGAATATTAAAATTAAAAGAAATAAAATACCGAAGCTTGAATTGTGTTTGCTGTTTGCAAATATCATGCATTTCGTGCTTTCATTAAAAGAACTAAAATTAGATTTGATTAAAAGAAATAAAATATTGATGTTTAAATTGGATTTAGAATTAAAAGATGTATAAATGAATACACATATCAAATACTTTCCACTTTTCTAGAACAATGTGAAACTTTATTTATTTTCACATTTCATTTTTAATTTAATTTCCATTAACTCTATAAATAACTTTAAAAGTTAATTGATGTAAGTAAATTTGAATAATATTTCTTTTCAGTACAATGATATAAGGCCTCGGTAGCGCAGTAGGCAGTTGCGTCAGTCTAATGATCAAACACAATGTGCATTACAATGATATACAATTATGTTTTGATCTGAAATGTCGTAACAAATTGCCTAAAAATTTCATATTTCGCACCACTTCAGATGGGTAAGGTTTATTCTTAAAAATTGAATAATAAATGAAATCCCTTCGAGGAATTTGAATGTGATTATATAAAATGAATGAAGAATTATTTTCATATAAATGATATTTTTATTTATCAGTATTGGATCCCTTCTCATGTCGAAATTTATGGAAATGAAAGGGTGGATATCCTGGCTGAAAGGAGCTATGTTAGTTCTTATCCAGTTGATGCTGCTATGGTGTAAGTTGCATTCAATTCGAAAAAGAGGTGTCCAGTCTATCTGGAGCATTCCACCTGCTTTTGATTGGTACTCTGGTGGGGATCTTGGTCATTCCATTGCCTTCAAGGGTTCTAAAGCTGATTAGACTACATATCCTAAGTTTGTTAGTGTCCATCTTCTTGACCTTAAATTTGAGGGTAAACGTAAGCTTTATTTTACCCGTAGTAAACGTGGTGTCAATCAAGCTAGCCCCTAACATCTTCTTTTGTGTCGAGTTTACTAAGGAGGATTTCTTTGCTAATCCTCTGCTGTTTCTTGAGTTTGTGAAGATTGAGGGACTCGTGGATCTGGTGTAGCATTGCTACACCTGGTGGAATCAGAAATAACAACATATGATAGTATAAATGACACAATTTGAAAATTCAATATCAATATTTAAACTGAAATTTTGGGCCCATTGAAATGTTTCAGATAAGTAATAAAAATTTGATCCAGAGAACTCATAAAAATTAAACTTTTTTGAATTATGCAAATTAATTTGAATTAAAGTCATTAAATTTCGGGGGGTATAAAATATAAATGTATTATTGAACTCTTCTCACTGAGATTCAATGTTAACTGTTGAAAGAAAGTATAGAATTTGCTCTCTCTCTCCCTTTTTATCAGTCTCGAAAGCTAATTCCTAAAAAAAACTAATGTATAAAATAAATGAATTAAATGGATATTTATAAAATTAATTAGAAAATAATTTTTCTATTTATATAAATTTTTTTAAAAGATATGTGTTAAGAATTTATAAAATTGTTTTTCCTTGAGAGACTAAGCTGCCTAACATTAATTTTAAATCATTATAATGATATAAAAAGTTTATTGAAAAGGGAAACATAGTTTTGATATTAAAATTCTATAATTTCTATTTAGATTATTTGCTTTAACTTTTTTACCGATTCAAAGAGATCCTTTATTTTTGAAAAACCAAAATTTGTTAATATTTTAGAGTTACTTAATAGAAAATATTATTTTCAAATTTAGATTCTGAAAAAAATACAGTTTAAATTTTTTTAAACTAAGGATTTCTTAGAAAAACGTTACAATTTTCATAAACTAAACAGTAACTGAAAAAAAATTATTTTTCTTTCGTTATAATAAAGAGATTAGGAAAAATAACTGTATTAACATGTTGGTTAGTCTTTAAATTAATTTTAAGATATTTTATTTCGCTTCACATAAATCTACGAATTAGCCTTACTTTTAAATATTTTATGAAAGTCTAAATTTTTCCAAGTAAATTATACTTCATTGAGAATTATAAATTTTATTTTTAGTTTAAAAGGTCAGAGATTTTTAACTAATAATGAAATTTTTAAGTTCTTGATTTATCATTTACTGCATTAATGATACTAATTGAGGGATATTTTTACGTATAATAATAATTTACAATATGTATAATAATTAACTATAAAATATTGTATAAAATAATGTTATTGCAAGTTATTTGCTTATGAAGTTAAAACTACAAATATTTTTCATTAAAAAAGTAAAAATAAATATGAAATGTTTATTTGAAGGTACAGAGAAAACTAAATTTTTCCTTATTTTCAACAAGCACTTCATAGCAATGATAAATTCACGTGATACTTCAATAAGGTAGTTTTTAAGAATTTCAATAACTTCGAAAGTGAATCAGAAAGTGTCAAAAACAGATGACTTACCCTTTTGGAATGGCAAATGCTTTTGAAGTATCATTTCAATCAGTTTTAGAAGACAGAAATTATAGCTGAAGAAGTTACAGTATATTGTAAAAGTAAATGAAAGAAACACCTTATTCTATATTTTTACAGTAAATATTTTTTTATGCATTTTTACAGTAAGTAGAATCAGTAAAATAACAACGTAATATCAAATTTCGCCCTCCCTGTCAACATTGGCAAAGTTTGATACACACTGTTATTTTACAATTTATGTTTCTATTAAGTGGCCTATAAATTGGAACAACTTTTAGGCTCTGATACACTATCTTATATTCATAATAAATTAATTATAATTTCTTTTTCTGACGAATCGTATCTCTCTATCCAACCTTTTGTAAATATGTTGCTATTTAAAAATAATATGTAGAAAGGAAACTCGAAACGTACAGTTATGTATTTGAGAATCAAAATATTTCATCTGGTTAAAGCATGCTTTTTTTTTTACCGATAATTCCGAGTTCTTTTTTACCGATTATTTCTTTTAATGAATTGCATTTTTCTGTTGAATAGATGAACAGTATCGCTGGTACATGAATAGCACCAGTGATTGTCTAAACATAGGTAACCATCAACTAAGCATTTCAGTGATTAAAGTTGTTTTTTACACTAATATACTACTCGGCGTTAACCCCATAATTGGAATGCACAAGTTAGATGAAAGCGGCCGGGTGGAATTCTCGTAATTTATAAGCAGGGACCAAGCAGAAAACTCCTGATACTTCACCTACTACCTTCAGAGATATCATTTCACTTGGATGACATTGCGGTCACGACTTATTTAACATGTTCCAGCCGCCTTTAGTGAACACGACGGATCTTCGGTTCAGTCAAGATTCGAACACAGTACCTTCTGATAATAAGACGACGCCCAGGGGAACTAACCAGGCCACCGCAGTTCTACAATGAATATTGTAGAAACTTTGTAGTTTGAATTGCTATTAATTTAATTTTCTACTAAATGTTTTCACTGATTATGGGGAGTTATAATTGACATCAAACACCTAAACGGGCAAACATAATAAATGGATTCTAGTGGAGGTTCATCATAAAATAAAATAAATTTATATTTGGGATGATACAGGGAAGTGTTATTATTCGCATATGATTTTATAAAAAAAAAAAAACCCTTGAGACTACTTTTTATAGAAATAGAAAAAGAAAGCTCTTGTCTTTACCATCATTTACTCTTACAGCTTCTTTTTATTTAAAAGACACTATATTGCTCATGAAAATATCTTAAATATATTCTGAATTCTTCAAAGATATTCTCAATTTTCCAAGACACAACTGAAAATGAAGTATATCTTGATTTTTGAGTACTTCATCAACACATTTTAAATAGAAAATTTGAATGGAACTTATTTCCTATTTCTTTATTTCCTAACTTACAATGTTAAAGCATTAATCCTAATTTTTTCTTGTATTTTATGCCGAAATTTGGTCAATTTCATTTCCTGAATATTTTAATGCAGCTTATGTAGTTTATTTTATGATAATTATTCACAATTATATTTAATTTTTGAATTATTCATTGAAATTGAAATTTAATTATATCGAGTGCTGTGTTTGGTTCTTGCTTTATTCTGATTACTACTGACTTTTCTAAATGTTTAGGAATGTGTAACCCAACCCACTTTTAATTTGACCATTAAAAGAACTATAGGAATAATTCATTATTATAGAAATCCTACTTTTTCATGCTTTGGTAGTTAAAATATTATTCACAACCAAATTTTTTCATATTTATTTTACGAATAATCAAAAAACCAAATATTTTTAATCTGATTGAATCCAAACGTGTTGCATGCAAGCAAATTTACGCCTATACAAACTTTACATTCCAAAATGCAATAATGGTCAATTTGAAATAATGATCTAATCAAAATGGTTGAAAATTTATGTATGTATATTTTTGATCTAGAAAAATTAAATTGTACCATTAACATATTGATCAATCAAGGAAAAAGTGTTGAATTTTATTAAAACTAACAGTAGTGTTTCTTCAAAAAGAATCAAACAAGAGATATTTGGGTTTCCTTAATTTTTGATATGCATATAATTTCTATTCAGATGCATGGAATCTTTATCTGTTTCATCTTATAAGATGACTGATATTTGCATTCATCATCCAGAGAGCAGATTTGAAGTAATGAAGATTATCACTGCTTAAATGAATTTTTAGTAGTTATTCAAAGTAGATGTTCTCTCTTTACTTGGCGCTGAATTATTTTTTCTTTCTTATTATTGCTCCAAAATTATTTAAAACTGAGATTGTTTTCTCTTCAAGAAATTAAAATAAAAATTTAATTATATATAAATTAAGTCATCCATCGGCATTTATTGTACTGTCATTATACATTTACAAAAGACAAAGAAAGGGCTCATAAATTTTTTATTTTAAATGTTAGGTTTATGGTGTTATAATTGTTTTGTGAGTCATAATTAATGTAATAATTTCAGCACAGTTTGATGGTGTTGGTAGTTAGATACATAATGGTGAGAAGGGTAGTTAATTTTCAATTTATAAATAAAAATACATCTCGTACGTGCTTTAGTTTGGCAGTCATGAGTGTCATAGTAAATTGACACTTATGCCCACCAGAACATATAAATACTACTACTATCCAATTCTTGATTTAGAGCTGTGGACAATTGATTGGTTGATGGATCATACTATCTTAAACTTGTTTGATTTAATTACTAATTGGACATGATTTGTTGATATGGCCTTATGAATTTACTATTTATGATCCATCGTGGATTATTTGAGGAAAAATAATTACATGAAAATTTCATTACTTAGACTCAAGTCAAGTTATGAAGTAGTTGTCAGTGTCAGGGAAACGGGAAACTGTTTTTCATTTAATACAATTCAAATCTTACTCTTTACTTTTTTTGTTTGCATCAGAATTCACAATCTGTATACTCAATCTATTTCCCTTAAAGGGGAACAAATTTTCAATATTATAGAAGTAAGTTTTGTTTAAATTTATGATTTATATCTGTTAATTACTGTTAATTTAAATCTAGTCTTAGAATATTTTCAGCAACGCAAAGTTATAATTTTTTAATTTGAGAGAATTGATTTATCATTTTACTACCTAAATTTTTGCATTAAAATGTAAAATGTTTTTACTACAGGTGTTAAATACCATAAAAATAGTTTACATCAACAGGTGTTAAATACCTTAAAAATAGTTTACATCAAAGTGATGTTTGTCAAGATTTTAGGTCAAATTACATTATCTTTGTTTATAAGAATTATATCTTTAACAAGGTAAGATTGTTAGTGAATTGAAGTTGCTGTGAATTTCAGAGTCTGATTAACATAATTAGGTACGGAATTGTAAATGGGTTTGCATTGCACCGTTAATCACTTGGCACAAATCAAATCTCTCTGTCTATATCAATTTATGATCTGTAACTCAAGTTATTCCCCCGATCGCTAATGGGAAACAAATTTTCAATTCAATGAGGTGATAAATATTTACATTCATGATTTATATCTAAAACAAAGCATTGTTCTTTTAAAGACGGTTTTAGAATATATATCTATAAATTATATTCTTCAAAAAGGGTAACTAACTATTACCCTTTTATCAATAGCAGATAAAAATATTTTACGAAATCAGAATTACATACAGACAAAGTGATTAAATTTGCAAGCAGTTTATACTTCAGGGAAGAAAAGTTACCACCTGTGACAGTTAAAACAGTCATCACTAGATTAGGAATAGAGTCAAATTGGACTTGGAGGACAGAAATGGACAGCTCATCCCTTACCCTAATCTCTCAGTAACTCATGAATACATTTTTTCAGTAGGAGACAAGTTTGGAGACGGAGCATTTTAGGATAAAATAAAAATATTTTCTGTATTGAGGAAGGTTTGGTTTGTTTTTCACTCAACGGTTATTGTTTTGGGCCAGATAGGACTTACAGTTTAAAAGTGGATTCCAAACCACCAAAGTTTGAGAAGTACACAACTCTAGCAATTCAGCTTTCAGTTCAGCTTGTAGGGAGGATAGTCAGAACATGAAGTGCAATATGCGTTTTAATATTATTGTGATAAATGATTATATTTCGCATGGTAACTTTCAACACAATAATGTTAAAGTACAATGAAGATAGGGAACAACCATTGGCTTTAAGTTTCCAGAAATGTGCTGATAATTTTTCATATATCCATCGATCCACGTTAGAAATATTTGCTTCATGTACCCAGTGACGGATCATAACATCACACCTGGTGAAAAGATTCTGTGATGACATGGAATGCAATCAGCTGACAAATGTTCTCACCTGAGTCTCTAGATACATATACAGCCATCAAAATACCAGCTTCAAAACCAGAACTTGTCCGAATAAACGACATTAAGACACTTCTGTATTCAGTTTTGTTGAGCGCACCAGAATCGTCCCCTCTCTTATGCTGCATTGTCCAAGATAGACGAAGTAATAATGATGTGGTGACAATCTGTGCTACCCCCAAATACCGTCGCATTGTACAAGTGTATGATGGATGCGAGGCAAACAAGCTCCTTTTCTGACTTATGATCCATGATATGGTTGTAAGGCCTTAGAAGGCTATGTTCACAATATATTTGCTATCTTAGGCATTACTCACGGAAGATCGTGCTTACAGAACATTTAACAACCCATTGATTTCATATTCGCATGACATGCATGACATTGATTGGCCTGCAACCAGTGCGAGTCCCAATATTGCGGAACGATAATCCAAATTCTAGATAGGAAATCATCGTGTTCTTATTGAAATTCCACTCTTGCTCACACTGATTTCTTATTTGAGACATAATATTTCGGAGAAGTCAACTGCCAATGGAAAATAAAAATGCTTTGGAATTTTAATCATTTGCGTACTGGAATCTCTTCATAAGACGTTCATAAGAGCATTCCTTTAGGGCATGGTAATTTTGTACAGTGTGTATATTCCATTCATAACTTTATTGCAAATAACCATTTCTTTCATAAAAATAATTTATTTTTATATGTGATTGAACAGTTTTAAACTAATTTAAATTTTATTAAGTTGCCCATTGTGTGTACTCACATTTTGTCTCTAATTAAACTTATTAGAACACATCACTTTCACAGAACACATTTTAATAACTTCCAGAGTACTATTCATAAACAGAAAAATCTTTTAAAGAATTCATAAACGTTATAATAATTTGAGTTTTCCATTATTTTTTAAATATTTATGAATATTTTTTAAAATATTAATTGAATACTAAATTATTAATCAAATAAATATAATTTAAATATTAAATTAATAATAAATAATTTAGTATTTAAATAAGATTATTTTGGAAAATTTTATATAAATATGGATTTTGAATAAAAACTCATAAGACAATAAATTGTAAAATAAATATCTTTAAATAAAATGTATTCAATATATTAAAAAAAGACTTCAGAATTTTCTTCTCAAGTTGTGACTCATGCATTTTAAAAAAAAATGATTTGAAGGCTAGGAATGTCTAATTGACCTAAATGCTTGAATGGACGAGTTAAGACGAAATTGCTTGTCTATTTAAATCAGAAACGCATTGATACCTAATCGATCAATGTCTTTTGATTTAATGACCACCCATAATGGAATAAAATTTATATTCCTCTAACATCATTTGATGTGTTTGAGAAAGCTCTTATGTAAGTGACAGTCGGAGTAGATGCGTTTTGAAGTATACCATTATTGATGATGTAAAAACCATATTTTGGAATAATATTTGCATAAATATGGTAAGCTTCATTTAAAAATATAATTGAATCTATATGATAATTTCATTTCTCTCAATTATCAAAAGTGTTTTCATTTTTTTTTTTTAAATTTTAGCTTGGATTATTACTTCAGAAGTAACCATGAGCTTCCAGACAATAGATTTGACACTACGAAATTAATAGATATTTTTCAGTTTTTGGAATTTCAAAATGACAACACTAATATGGTAATGATAACAGACAGTTCAATTGGAAATTACTAATTTAGTATCACGAAAAAAAACAATTAAATTTATTTCATATTGCTAATTTTCCTCTTAAAGTTTGCAAATATCAGATATGGGAGATCAAAACACCACAGATTGTTTACTAATGAAGATTTTAGCCAAACCATAGTTTATTTAGTAAAAAAAAGCAACGGTATTAATTTTTCGAAATGATATTAAGGCTTGGGCTGCCCAACCTGACTCGTGGTTAGCGTAACTGACTGCGGATGGGGAGGACCTGGGTTCGAATCCGGCTCGGGCATGGATGTACTTTCTCTTTCTCTCTGTGTTTCTTTCCTTTCCTCAGATAATGGATGAATGTGGCCCGCCCTATGAACTGGTTTGTGTTGGTGTGGCGTGGGCGATGCTACTCGTACCTCCTTGAGTTGGACACAGGTGCCCACCGGGTAACGATAAAATGAGTAGCAGTTTCCAGCCTTTTCGCGGCTAATTTACTTACTTGCTCAAGGGTGCCTGCCATTAGAAATAAAAAAAATATTAAGGCTTGGAAACTTCAAAAAGGATTTTTATCTTCTTATAAACAATTAGTTAAGATTCCTCAAGGGTAGGCAGATTAATTAATACAATTCTCCTATTTAATAAAAAACAACAATTTTTTTATTATAAAATCATTTGGTTACTTTTGGTTAGGTGGAAAATATATTTGGTTTTAATAAAAGTAAAAAAAAATACCTCAACTAAATACGCACAGCATTGTTTTCGAAAAATCATAACTTAATTCAGCGAATAACAGCCTTCTTCATTTAAAATTTTTATACGCTAGGATACGAAAGCGTTTCTTACAAAACTTTAATCTATCCTAAATAATCGACTACTCATTATCATGAATTTGACAATTAAGGTCTTATGATTTCATTTTCCTATTGGCTGATTTTCTTTATGCAATTTTATTCTTGAGTTGTTTCTGAAAATTATTTTCCATAATGAAAACTAAAACTCCTTAAATCACAGGACACAACTGGAAATCTGGATAGGGAAAAAATTTGGGTAACAAATATAATAATAAATATAGTGACAATTATCATTCTGGTTTAAAAAGATATATTTTAATTGAAAACTTGCTATTAAAAACAAAAGACAATGTGCCACTTCACCGTTGAACACATTTATAGCATTTTAAAGGTAATAAACATACAAAAATAAATAAAAAATGCTTATTTAATCAAAACTTTAATAGGAGAATTTTTGTTTCCTTTTTGTGAAGATTTCTTATAATATTTTAACAGCTAACTGATAGAAAACTTTGTTCAACTCTTTTTCTTAAACCACATTAAATTATCATATAAGATAGTGTATAGTTGCTATGTATTTGCATTTGTTTCTTAAAAAAATTATGAATTATTGGTTGTAATTTTACTGCGTTTTTTTTTATTTGACTTTTTGTTAAATATTTTAAATGTCTTCTCAAAGCGTCATACATATTGGTGCCGTTTGTATTAGTTTCCCGTTGTATTCATTATGCAAGCATTTTTCCTACTTTTTTCTTTCTTAGAATATTAAAGCTCATTTCCTGACTCATTCCTAATTTAATGTTTTTATGTTATTAAATGAAAAATTTTAATTGCTCTTGAAAACTCAATCTTGTTCTTATCACTAAACTATTAGAATTTGTAAGCATAATTTTTAAAGTTAGTTGTTCATGGTATTTTTTTAAAGAGTAGTAACTCTATAGAGTTCATACCTAGTTCTTCAACATCTTTGGTTTCAGGAACAAAAATAGAATTTGATTTGTAGACCACGGTGCTCACGGGAATCCCCAATGCTCTGTTCCATCCTATCAAGAATCATTCTTTTTTAATGCGAAATAGTTTTCTAGTTATTTTTTTTAAATATTTCAATTATTTATTCTATCATAATTATCAAATAGTTGCTACCCTTTTTTGATTTGGGTATGTTTGTGAGCCGAATATACGTCAGGATCTTTGATCATTGACACGATAGAAATCTATTAACAAATATAAAAGGAGTTATATTCCATAATAAAACATTGTTTTTAAAAGTAACTAAACAATGTAAAATTCTTTTCAATAAAAATGAAAAAGTATTGAGATTTTTGTTTATGGAGATCTCCAGCTCCTTTCTGCTCGTTTGCAACTCACGATAGTTTTCACTTCCCCGTTTGATTCTTTCCAAACTCTGCAGTTTATCTTTAGATCTTACACAATAATTATGCATTTAAAATATGTTTCTACAGTAAAATTAATATACAATCTAAATAAAATTCAAATTTACTAGAATATGATGTTTCCTTTAGAACTATTTGACCGTCCCTTGTGAGCTGTGTAGGCTATGATAGACCCTTTTGTTTCGCTAAGCCACTGTCTTCTTGAATATTTTATATCGTCTAGAAGCAATCCTTCAATATTAATGTAACGTAGTCCATACTGTGGTTGTGAACAACATAATATTGATTTGGCTTCAGCAACTCTCAATATTACAGTTACCATAGTGATTGATTTGATAATTTTTTTAATGATTTCTTCTTATTTCTGCTCTTAAAAAATCTTGAGAGAACTTTAGTACCTGAAATTTGCATTGATTCTTGTATGTGTGACGAATGTTTTGTTATTAAAAATGCTCCTGAATAAATTATGTTTTGAAAGAAGTGGTGAGTTCTATCAGAAGACTTTCATATGTTAGTAAGGCCATGGTGCCAGGTTGGTTAGAGAAGCTCATTATCGGAAAGTTGTAAGTTCACATCCCGACTCGACCGATGATCCGTCGTGATCGCTAAAAGTGTCATTTTAGATAGGTCATCGTAGAGGTGTCCTCCAAATGAAATAATATCTTTAGGGGTGAGGCAGGTCAAATATTGGGGTGTCTTCTTCTTAGTTCAGGCTTTCTAAGTTACAAAGATTCCCACCCAACAGTTTCCATCTAAATGGTAGAGCCCAACTTAGGGGTAGGTGCAAGGAAATATGCTGGTGCTCCTTCACACTTGTTTGGAAGATTTGAGAAAGATACTAACATTTCACGGATTTTGAAAAATACTGGTTATTGAAAAGCATACCAAAGCATTGAAAGATCAAATATTTTATTAATTCAATTAATTATACTAAAAGTATTTTCATATTTTATCTCTAACAGTAGGATTTCAGTTATAGAATCCAATATAATTTCCTTGTCAACATATCGGAAACAATGCTACTTGTTGTTGTCTCACATTTCGGAACAATAAATATTTCAAATAACATTCTTTTTTTAAAGATATGATTTATATGAAGGTGTATTATGTATAAAATATACAATATTGCAATAATATGTTAGCATACAATAAGTTAATTCAAAATGAAATCATAATTTCAAAGAAATTTTATTTCGTAAGTTGGACATGATTGTTTTTAAACAGAAACAGAATTTGAAAATAATTAATCAATTGATTCAACTCACTTCAGAAAATTTTCTTGAGGAGGTGTTAAATTTCAAATTAATTTTTTTATTACTGTTAAAATTAAAAATAACAAACTTAATAATTAATTTCTGTATCAATGGAAAAGGTATTTATATTTTTTCAAAATAAAACAATTTTACATAACTTATACAGTTAGATAAAAAATTTAAGCATTGTTCAAAAGAAATTTTTATTTTTTCAAAATACTAAATTAAAAAGGATATTTTTAGTTGATTTTTTCTTGCATAAATTATCAACAAATTAAACATTTTCCGCAAGGGAAGATAGTGTTAGCATTCTTAATTACCCACCTTAACAAAATTATTGACTGAAAGAAAAAACGTAATACTGATTTCCCTTTGTTTAAGAATGACTGTATTCAAACTTCCAATTTCTTACTCCAAATTACGCAATGCACCCACCAAGTACACATAAACACAGAAAATAATAACTTTTAACACCATGAGTTATAATCTAATAACCAACTGATATTGTAAGGCGTATTGGGGAGAATTTTCCATTAATAACTGTATCCAAGTGTTGCAATGAGGATATCCGAAAAGGTTCCATTCCTCATTCAATATACATATGGTTGCAGAAAACAAAAATACATCCACATATCCAGTTATTTAAAAGTGGTTTGGATCGGACACAAGAGCAAACATTCTGAAAAGCTCTGTTTAATTATTTGGAAATGGGCCTTAAAGTGATCAACACTCAAAAGTAAAGTGCCAAACACTCAAAAGTTGTAAAGTTTGGTAACTTTCCCACCTTTTGTTTTCTTTGTTGGATTGTCACTCAAAGGTAATTTTTTGCACAAGAGGAGCAATTAGACCAGAACCTACATTTTAAAGTGGATTCCGAACCACTACAAACATCTATACCCAAGGTGGGATTCAAACTCACCAAATGTTGAACCGAAGGCCAGAGCACTAGTCATTTGGTTTTATTTTTCGGGAGAACTTTTCACGAAAATGAACTGTATTCAAGTTAACAAGGAATAATACAAGCACTCAAACACCTTATGCATATAAGAAGCGTAAATTTTCAATGGTTTAAAGTGATTTATATGGAACAGAAACCTTTCACTTCGAAGAATTACACTTCTTTTTTTACTATTAGATGACAGTGAGTCCCAAATGGTAGAATAATTTTTTTCCTGTTAAACTAGCAAACAAGAATGTGCAAGAAATTTGGCTTAATTTTGATGGCTTTAATTTTATTGCTAATCTGATTTCATTACCATTAAAAGTTGCATAAGGTAAATGAATAATAAAAATATCTCAACATATTTAATATAGAAATATGACCAAAAATTAATGTCTGAAAAATATATTAGACGATTTTCTAAAAACAAATTAATAAACTGTTCATTGGGAATGTAAAAACAGTCTCAACTCGTGGTTCAAAAGAAAATTTTACTATCAGACTGTTAAACTTTGACTGTAATCAAAAACTAAAATAATTCGTAGGAAAAGATTTGTGTGGTAATCATACTTGTGAAAAGTTATTTGCACCACATTTATCATAGGAGTAACGTCCTTTACTGTTTTTTGTAGATGATTTAATAATGAACAAGTATTCATCCGTAATGCAAGCTTATATCTGATACACCGTCCACAATCATCTGCAAAAAATCGTAAAGAACGTTACTCCTTTGTAGAAAGCTTCATATTGGCATATTAACTTAGCGCACATTCTTGTACATTGGTATGCAAATCTTAAGCAACAGGTGGTTTTTCTGCCATAACTCCAAGAGAAATCATCTGAGGGACATGAAATTTTGACATCATTTTTTTACTCAAAGGATGACGAAAGCATAGTTGCACAAAAATGAATACAATGCATACAGTATGGAATCAAACAAAAATAGCCTTTATTGAACTCACAGTATCCCTTCGCTTTACTTTGAAAAGAATAATTGTGTTCAATAATTATTTTCCCTCATGTACTCTATGAAATTTCTCTCATTATATAACTATAATCTTTGAAAATTTGAATAATTTGAGTGATAATTTCTTCAATAATAAGATTCTGAATGTGTCTAATCGCTACCACAGTGGTTAATTTAACACATAATGTATACATCTTGCTCTGTATTAAATATGTTATTGATATTTAAAGATTTTTTCTAGTTTGCAAGTTTTCATAATATGATGCACGAGATGTCATAAGATTTGTTAAATTTGCCCAATACGCGTTGCTTTCATCAATATGCATCTTTACATGAGTGCAAAACTTTTGACCACGATTTATTTTGCTCGTCGAAAATGCTTCTTGTATTTTAGTTATAGACAATTAAGGATATTAAAGCCATAATGGAAAATTTTTGTGAGGCATATGATAATTAATAAATGAATTATAAGAAAGTTACAAGTTAAGAAACTTGTATAATGTATATGTATAATATAACACATATGTAATGAACTATATGTGAAGTGTTTCGGCTGGTCATAAGAAATTTAAGCCCTTTTTAAATAGAATCAATCTAATGATAAATAGAAACAATGCTTTTACATTAAAAAATTAATGAATGAATGATTAAAATTTACATAATTTATACAAGAATCAATACATTTTTGTAAAAGACTGCAGTATTTGTACATTACTGTTAACATAGAAATACGCATTACATCGTCAAGTTCGTTTTTAAGTTAAATGTGTTAAATATATCATAGTGTAGAGCCAAAAATGTCATTAAATGCCGACTTTTAATATGAAACTTAATAACAGGCTCTATGACTAAATTTTTCGGATTCAGAAAAAAAATGAAGAGTATTTTCAATTTAAAGCTAGTTTCTTAGTTTATTTAATTATTAATATCTTATTTTTTTATTATTAATCTTGATTTATTTATTTAAACTAAATTTCAAGATTAGTTAAAAATCTAAATTGTCTATGAATTTCCTGAACCAGGAAACAAAGGGGTTCTTTGACTTCAGTTTCAAGTTATTGGTTTGAAAAAACTTAGCATTTAAAAATTCTTTATTTGTGAACTTCAAAGCAACATGAGTTGAGTTTCCTTAAATTTTCAACAGTTAAGAGTTTTTAGCTATCAGAAAATTTTAATATCATTTATTATCTTATAATTAGAAGATAATCACTTAGGAATGATATAGTTTGAATGAGTAAAACTTCATACTCAGAGTGAGTTTCTTCTTTCTGGAGACAATTATTTAAAAAACAAGATTGCTAAACCTATCTTGATTTTATTAGAGATATACATTCATCATACTAACCAATAAGTTATGAAATGTTCCACAAAGTGTAATTTCTTGCTTTCCAACTTAGTTACTCTCTTCCGTTAATTGTAGAGTAAAACGATTGATTTGTGGTTATAACGATTGAGGATGGAACATAATTTCATAAACTATTGTCGTGGGAAAATGGTATGCAGGCGAAAAACTCTTCTGATACAAGTAGACTAATAAGAACTAATTATGGAGACATTTTAAAAGTGAAATAAAATTTAGAAATTAATGATATTTGAGAGATTATTTTATACAAAAAAGAAAAGTAACTATTTTCACAGCATACTTCAATTCCAATTTGTATTTAAAAATTCTAACGAACTTTTTTTTATTTTAAGCACCATTCTTAGCAGTTAACATTTAAAATTTTATTGAAAACTGATTTTGAAACGAAAATTGTTTTGTTCAAGATAATAACCTAGTATATTTTATCCAACAATAAAACAATCAAAAATGTTAATTTATGATGAAATTTTTTGCAAAAGGAATTGTTTCAAGTATAATTTATTTTTGTAGAAATTATAGCTTTCAACACTTAATCATGCAAATTAAATATAAAAAATTATTAAAAATGAATTTCCTTTTCAACATACAGGATCTTATTTAAATGTACCAGACTCATGCTAGTAAATTCTACTTGAATTCAAGCGAAATAAGTTTTTCGATCAGTGAACATTTAAACTTCCAATCTATGATTCCTGTAAAATAACTCTTAATTAAAGACTGTGATTTATATAAAATAATTGTATATCATTATTTTAAAGATAATTTAATATATTTTGAAATAATTCGTTGATTTACCTTCTTCGAAAATTACTATATATACTTTTTAGATTAGAAAACTTTTTATAACTCTCTAATTAATTTTAAATGTTAGCAATAAAGCCGAAAACGATTAAACGATGAAACTAATAACACTCTTCAGAGTTAGTTTTTATAAAGGGGAATTATAAGAGCGAAAAAAAATGCTTGTCATTGATTTTATGCAAATTTGTACACATTTTTTACTGAAACTTTTATGCTAATGACAGGGATATGGAATGCAAATAACCTCTGCAAACACAGAGGTAATAAAACGCAGGCAATGAAAAAATAAACAATGCATTGCTTTATTTATTTCTTTTTTTTTGTAACTTTACTATCGCACGCAGTGAAATGAATAGAAATCCGTCTTCCCTTGAATAGGTAGTGTCCTTGATTTTAGTGAAAGCTGACTGATATCACCGCCCTTGACGAATATGTGGCATTGACTGCTTCTTTGACTTTCTGCGTCAAGTGGAAGTCATTAGAACTAAGCTTATAAAGAAATAGCTGCGAGATTTTGTTTTTAATTGTCTCGTATTAATTAGGGTGATAAGCATTACTTTCGAATAAAATGAAATTGTTTTAAAACACATTCGAAAGGACATTCCTAGTTGAAAAACCTTTTGTACTTTCATTGCATTTATTTCTTTTGATACATGAATACTACTTACAACCTATGAAAAGATCTGGAAAGGAAATTGTCGCATATATTCAGATGCTCTATGACCGTGCGATTTAAAGTGTATGATCTTGTTTACGGTTCAATATCCTGACTTTATATCTTCAAAATTAAGCTCTCGCAACTATATGTTTACAATGTTGCACAAGACAATTTTGCATTGTAAATTTTGTTATTTATATTGATTATAAGAAATAGAGAGCAAACTTTTGTATTAAATAAAAATTAAAAATGTTTTATGAAAAACATGATTATTATTTGTCACAGTTAAATAAAATTTTATTTCATTTAAAGGTATATATTTATTTAAAAATAAAATTTAATAATAAAATTTAATGGAACTACTTTGATATACCCCCCGCCCCCCCAAAAAAAAATTACGTGCCAAATCTATCACTTCTTATGGACTTTTTAGGGTTGCTGTTTCTTATTTTGGTGTTGCCAAATTTATTTTATCTTCTGTTTTGTACCATTTTTAGAGTTTTTTTTTTGTTATTAATTATTTGTATTTAGCGAGAATCCATCTTGGCGAGAACAAAAGGCGCAAAAAACTGGTATTTTGTTTGGCTAGAAAAAAAGTCGCCAAATTTCGGATTTGGGTGGGTATATTAAAGTAGTTTCAATTTAATAATATATTTTCAGTTATGTATATCAGTTCTATATAATTGAAAATGCATGTTAGAAATTGTTATATATGCTTAGGCTATAGCTTGAGCTGTGCTCTTTTTTTAATTTAATTTCTTCATCTACAAAGTAATTCGACACCATGACTAATTAGAAGATTATCAGTAAGAGAATCTTTATCAAAGCATTTTCGATACAGATTATTAGAGCGCTAAGGATCACAGAAACGATAGCCTTCGTTATTGGCTACAATAATTTCGTTCAACATGGTATGTAACATGCCTAACAAAAAATTAACACTGCTGTTTATTGAGAATGTTAAGTACTACGATATTTATTTATTATAGAATCTATAAGTTTCTAAGACTATTAACACACGTTTACACTTTTACGTCTCTTTATACATTTAAAAATTATGAAAATAGGTTCTTCATTGTATGGTTGTTTGGTCTTGTTGATCTATCATCTTATTTGCACGCGAAAACTAATTGACCAAGTTAATTGCAAATCAAAACAAAAACAGAACTTGTTGAAGTGAAGGCCAGACAGAGTCTTTCAAGTTCATGTGTATGATTAATGATTAAAAAATCCAGCGTATCCGTAAAAATATTCACTGTGAAAATATATAACCAAGTGTTTTGTTTGTTTTACGTTATTAACCTTTTAAATATCAATTAAGTCTAACAAAAAGTTATTTACAGATATTAATTTTAATATTTAATAAATTAATCATTAATAAATATTAATCAATTAAAATAAATATTAATTTTAACACTTACAAAAATAAATAAAAAATTTTGTTAAACCAAAGATATAAACATTAGTTATAAGCATATAAATATAGACATTATATAGTTTATTTTTACATTTTTAACAGTAATTTTTTTCAAAATTTAGCGTAGAGCTAGCAAAAGTTCTTTTATCTAAAATATTCTAGAATAAATTTAATTCAATATTAAATTCTATGTAACTAAATAACAAATTCTGTAATCTGCATACATATCATAGCTTTGTAATGCTTCATATAGACGAACATCTTTCATAAGAAAGGTCACATTGCACTTTAAAAAAACACTTGATGATAAAGACACTCGAAGTTTTTAATATTTCGTTATGAAGCAATGCTTAACAAAATATAATAGTGAATATTCCATATTTAAAATAATAAAACGAGTAAAATAATTTTTAAACTAGTTATAAAAAAATAACATCTAAAAATGTTTCGCATCGTAAGCATTTGACATCGATGCCAATCACCTAGTAGACTTTATTCACCTCGCAAAGACTTTCGGGAGAAGATATTCTGAAGATAATCTGAAGATGAATGAGAAGATATCTGAAGATAATCATGTCAGAGTATGATACCTGAAAATCCATACTATGAATCGCTAAATCGAATAATCGCTAAAAAGGATTATGAATAAAGCAGAGATCATTCCTGTCACGTTGTTCAAAAGGAACTGGAATCGAATTTAGGACCTTTCTGGTATGTTATCTTATCACTAGATCGTGGTGAGCCTATTTGTAAAACTTAAATTTTTGGGACTTCATACTATTTTGAACAGAACAATTTGATGCATTAGTCATATGGAGTCACTGATTAATATGCTTTTTATAAATATATTCTATTTCTCCTTAATATTCCGAAATACAGAATAACTTTTTTTTTTTTTAAGAAAACTAAATTTTTTTTACAATAAAATGATCACAAATACATAATAATTAAAGCAGAATTTGTGATTCCTATATTCGTTTTCCAATTTTTTAATATTTAATTGGATGAAATAAATTAACCATAACTTACCATAACTTACTATATTGCCTCAATACATTAAAATAATTATATTAGAGATATGAGTGTCGATTTATTCGAAATTATAAGTAAGGTCAAAAGTTCAAAATAAAAATTACATTAGTCGAATCAATTTCATTAGTTTTTATGTTATATATAGTCTTCAAGGGCTGTTTGTTATTAGATTACCTTGTCGACATTCAGTAAAATATTTAGGAAAATTTTTCAGTTATTATCAGTAGTACTAACTTATAAGCATCTAATCTATTATATATTTTCATATAATCAAAGTATAAAATAGCAGATATTTACGTTTGATTGAGTTAATCAAACCTTTATTTTTCTTCAACACGAATACCATAGGAAATACTCTTTCAGAGCTTAAAATATTTCAGGAATTATCTTTTCATTTTGGTCCTAATTTATTGATAGATTTAAAAGAAAAAGAACTTATTTAAAAATATGTGGGACTTTAAACTGTGAGAAAATTGAAATAATTATAAGACGATTAATTTAAATTATTATCATCATTATAACTAAACTGTCGCTTGTATTCTTATAAATATCCATGACATTATGTATCAAGAGAAAATAATAATAACTCCAGAAATATAAGGTTTAAAATAGGAATACATATTTGGAACATAATAATTTTAAAATAATTTTTTCACGTGTAAATGCAATTCTTTCTTTTTATTAAATGTATGTTTAAGATTTGTAGTGTCTTATTATAAATAATTTTTGATAAAAAAATTCGGTTAATGAAAAAAAAAAAAAAAAAAAAAAAAGACTGAAATACTGAGTAAGCGCTGCATATGTGGAATTCTCAGCAAGCTTATATTACGGTATTTCCAGGAAGAGCCAAATTCTCAGATGCCGTCTAATCCGCTGCTAATTTTGGGAATTGCATCCGAAGATCGACAGCGTACGTTGCTGACGACGCCGGAAAAGCTATTGATGATGTCATTTTATCGCATGGTAGGCGTGGTTGTCGGCATGAACAAATGAGAAAAGAGCCGAACCGCCGTCACGCCCATCTGCGACAAAACGTCGCCAAAACCAAAAAAATGATTTTTTCATGCTTATTATTTTCTTTGTTTTACCTGGTGGATTCACATAAGCGACGAGGTGCACACCCTCCTCCTCCTCCTGTTGACGGTGGAGAGGAATTTGCTGGTGGATGCTGCTATGCGAACATGCACATCTCTGTCGAACGAAGCGCGAAAATATTTCCCATATCTGCTTCTGGATTTTTATCTGATTCTGGTGATTACTCATGTCAATGTAATGAAGGACTCGACGAGAAAGCTTGACTTCACAACACTGATCAGCGTTGATTTGTGAAAGCATCTTGCTTTTTGACGAGAGTACAGAATATTGTGAACTTGTTTTCTTTGACAAGTTACAATTAAAATTAAGATAAATCGTCAATTACAATTTTTAATTAAAAATTCTTTCCTGTTGCTTTACTGGGAGTACAAAAGAATCATAATATCAGGCAGGTTTTTTTTGGGGGGGGGGAACTGTGTAATATTACATTTTTATTTTGTACTGCAAACGTAATTTTATACAGTTCTTCTTACTATTTAAATTAATCGATTGACATTACAAAATGAAAGTTTGAATAAAATTTTACTTATTATTTTCAATCACACAATTATATGTGTAAATATAAATTCGTAGGATATAATTTTGATATCTATCTATATCTATCTATCTATTTAATTTTTATTACATAATATATTCATAATAAATTTAGTTTTTTAAAATAATAGTACTGAGTGTTATTTTTAACAGAGAGTAGTTTTGCTAATTTATTACAAGCAGAGAAAAATGCTTTTGCCCTTTCAGGAGTTAGAAATTTTTTCATTAGAAATAGAATTTCGAGACGTACTAACTTCTGTATCTTTTTCTGCATGAAGATTTTCTTTATTCAGTTTCAATGTTTTCTTAGAATCGCGAGAAAAGAGGTTCTCATAAGTTATTTTCTGGCCCTTTTACCAATTTATCTCACCTACTTTAGCTGAAATATATACAACCATTCAACTCTGAGAGATATATGTTTGTGTTGTCCGACGCTTAGGGGGTAGGAACACAATAGAACAAAGTCGTGTGACCAGAATTCTATTTAGACACGGTATCAGTCTGCACGTGTGAAGATGTCCCCAGGAATTCTTTCAGCTGACAAGACTGTGAATAATTTCAAAAGACTGGAAATTCAGTTAGTGATTATAACAGTCTAGCTGTCAGTTACGGATAAAGTCATGAAGTCTTTAGTGTCAATCTCTCTTGATGGCCACCCACCCTAGGTATAGATACTCATCCAGCACAGCCAATTATGACGCTCCAAGGTATTCTATGTTTCTCCGTGGGGTTTCTTAGAGAAGAAAGTGGCTTTTATTTACTGTCTACAGTAGCAAGCGGGTGGTTATGGGCTCGTGATTCTCATAGCAAAGATGCTCTATGGACTGCTGGGGTTTCGTCTCTGGCTAACAGACTGTGAAATTGAAAAAAAATAAACTCGAATAGAAATTGTGGTACTTTTCTTGTTAAAGATTTTGTCTGAATGAATTGAATTTTCTCTTATTGGATTTATTTTATGTATTGGAATTCCAGTTTATGGTAACAAATTTTTTTCCAGCAATTTTTAGGAAAAGAAAGAGTTTTGCGCGTGGGAAAAGTAAATCCTACATATAT
>JAPDSC010041123.1:50780-91949 GCA_026290005.1 Latrodectus geometricus
TATATATATATATATATATATATATATATATATATATATATATTATTTATGTAAAATAAGACTTTTCACCTTTATTTCTTGGAACTTAATAGGGACTTGTATGAGCATTTCAAAAGGATTTGTTTTTTTAAATAAAATGCGTCGCCTCATTCCTAGTTCTTTCCCTTTTAAGCAAAAAACTCAGATCAGAAAAATGAAGAAAATAGAGTAATTAATCTTATTTTGTGCAAAATTATTTTCTTGTTGTTATTATATTGTTTACTTAGCTGAAATAAAAGAAATATCAATTTTTATAATTACCGTCTGATTCTTAAAAATTAGTTTTGTGTTGTATGTACGGAATAATAATTTATAATTGTGATAGTTTGTGAAATTAAAATTATAACAAAAATAAATTCTACAAAATATAAAATCTTGACTAATATTTTTATCTTTTATAATTTTATGTTACATATTTATATGAACTTAGGAGACAATTTAGAAATAATTTAGTAATAATTGAAACTAACAATTTAGTGATAAATAGAAATAATATTTGTAAATGACTCAAAATATGATTTGTTTTATCATTTAAATTATCACATATATCTAAAATATTTTAATAAAGGTATGAAAATTCAATTATTTATTGGTTAATATTTTCTCTATTAAATTATTTTCTAAATATGTATCTTCAAAAGCGTAGTTTCTCTTAAAACTACTTTTTACAATTTAAAAATTTAATTACTTTATCAAATATTCTTTGAACGTTTCAAAATAATAAATAAAGTTACCAAGTTAATAGGAATAAAAAAAATTTATCAAATTCATAAATATATTTTCTTTTAGCTTATTCATTAAATAAAACTATGATTCATCATATTTTTTTAGTAATAAAGAGGGAAGTTTAATGAATTTTAACATAAATGAAAGGGAAAATGTATGAAATTTATATGAGTAGGATAAGTGTTCATGCATGAAAAACCCTCTTGGAATTTAATCGAAAACAAGTTAAATGTTATTTTGACAATATGCTGAAAAAACATTTTTTTGATAATTTCTTATAGTGTTATTAGTATCTCTAGTTTAAGCATTTTTGTGGAGAAATATGTATTATAAAAGCGAAAAAGTTTAATATTTAAAAAAATAAGTGTAAAATATAAATCATTAACAAGATAATAAGTATTAGGGTATGCAAAACGGAATTTTATAATTTAATTTCTTAATTATCTTACCCCATAACATCACCATGTTTCTTTTTCACTTCAAGTAAAGTCTTATGAGGTTCCTTTCCCAAAAATGGTAAATATCCAACAAAGGGTAAACCTCTTGGACCAGGGGGCCATTTTCTTCTAATCCATAACCACCTGGAGAGATTTACTAATAAAAACCACGAAAAACATGCTATAACAATCAGAGAAAGGATCTCCGTTGAAGACAGATTTTTCTCTTCAAAGTGCTTACGAAGTGCTGTAAATGGCATGTTACGATAAAACAAACAACAGTACTCGTATTCAAAAGAATCAATGCTATTTATTCATATCACGTAATCAATTGATAAATACAATACATTTCAATAATCTAATACATTTCACGTAATCAATTGATTCCGAAAAAGAGTTAAGTTTTGAAAAGGTACAGATCCTTCTCTGATAAAATCAAGTTTTTCTGATAAAATTAGATTTAATCTTTATATCAGAGCATTGTTCAATAAAAAAAAAAAACGTCGCAAAACAAATTGTTTCTGATATCTAGGACAGTTTATATAATTTGACAGAATGTTTTACATTGAATAATAAAGAAGAAAGGATCAATGTAATATGTCGTAATCTTTTGTTAGATTGCATTTAATTTTCCAAGGCTAAAAATGTTTAATGTCTCCAATTAAACTATTTCACGTAAGCTATGTCAGTGAAAATGTTATTATTTTAAATAATTTTTCTGAGAGATATCATTTTAATCTCAATAATTTTTAAGTTGTGGTAAACCCCATTAAGGATTTTTCTAAGAAAATGTAAAATACTTCTAAATTATGAAAATTAATAGAAGTATTTCCTTGGTCGTTTAGATGATAGAATAATGCTTAATTTTAAATTAAAGTGTTGCTTTGAAGAAATATAATTCAAACTTTAACTAAAAAAAATTAATTTTCTCATTTTTAAAGATGTTTTTCATATGTTTTAATAGTTAAGCTCGTTAATTTATTATTCTTGTGGACATACTATTTCTTAGAAATTTGATAATTTGTACTGAATCTTTAATCAGTTTTTTATCCCATTATAATAAGTAAAATGATAACCAAATAAAGAATTAGCAAAAAAATATGCTACTCAATTTAGGGGACTTGAAAAGGTTTTATATTGGTCAAAATACGATAAAATATGAATTACAAATAAATCAATGATGTGCTTTGTATTTATTTATAAACAGTATTATACCAAAATTCACCTATAAACTTTGCTATAACACAAATCATTTTTACTTGCATATATTGAAATTATGAAAGATTATATGATTTTTAGAGTTTGTCTTTTAGAAAAAAATCAGGGAGTTTTTATACAAGTATTAATTATTATTCCGCACAAGATGCTGTCGTTGAAATTAAAAGAGTTGCTGTTAAAATTGTTCTACCAGAACCAACAAAGCTCGTTCCAATTTTAAGAGAATTTGGTCGTATTAGCTATTACGGAACAGTTCAATGTCTTCCAAAAATGATGGGAATATTTGAAACAACTGAGTATCAAAGTATTATCTAGGTAGAGGATGAAGTCAAATCCAGTCTTTCAACATCTAAAATGTGTTTTTCATAAATGAGCAATGAGAATGGGTGTTAACTATGGTTGGGATAGGAGAGCCATTGCAATTTTACATGGTTGGCATGGCTGATAAAGTTAAATAGACCAAGAATGGTAGCAGAACATCCATGGTTAAAGATTTGCAGATAAGTTCAGTTAACCCGAAATCCAAGGAGGGAGTCTGTAAGAAGATAATGTGCAATCATGAGATGTTTTATGTGAATCGTGTCCAAGGATGGCTAATGCTAGCTAGACAATGAAAGATGGAAAATGCATGAGGAGGATGTTTGTCTACCACTATCCAGCTTTGGAAGAAGAGATTCCTTGATTGGTCACTGTTCATCTAATTGGTTGAAAGCATACTATATCCTGCCCATGATCCTGGAAGGTCTGATCAAGGTTGGTCAGCAGAGCATAAGAAATTGGGCTACTAGTCACGATTTATCCACAGAAGACCAAGAACTCAAGGAAGAATCATAGTCGGGAGTCCCTAAAGTATGCAGTTAAAGTAACAAAAAAGGGCTCCAGCAACAATTTTCTGTTGGCCCAAGAGTATAAATATTGACAATATTTCTTCAGCCATGTCTCACACTTGTCTTGGAAACATCTTCCATTAAAGTTGTAAGCTATTGACTCATAGGCTGTCAAAACCACTTTTTTCCGAATGCTGCGGAGGAGGGACACAGGCTAGACACACGTTCTTCTGAAACATAGTAGACCAGGTCCAGTTTTGACCAATGGCCCTGTTTTATGTGGGTTAGGAGAATCATGGTGCTAAATCCTGAATATCTTGGTCCACTTTACTCTCTAACGAGGGTAAGTAAGACTACGACAACTGCTACATTGCTCTCATTGTGTTGAGAATTTTCCAATGATGATGACATGCAACCCTTGGAATATCCCTCAGTGCAATAGGAAGTGTAGCAGCACTGGTACAGGCCTACATCTCCTGTCTTAATGAAAGTATAGACATCCAACTTAACACTGTAACAGCGTGTATCGAAAGACACCACTCCCATGTCTCTAATTGCTCTAGTTCGACAGATGCGTCTACATCAATGCTCTAGACACAATTTTTAACCTTTAACCTTAGAAGATTCAAATTTCTTTAAATTCCCTATCTCGGTAAAAACTTCGGGTAGTAAGAAAGATTGAAACTTCCGGACCGATATTTGCAGAGATAAGTTTATCCCCGTAGAATTAGCGTTGTTTGCCAAGGATTGACATGATTAATGACATGGTTGGGGAATAATGTTAAGCCTATGGAGAGACCCAGTGACAGGGTAGTACTCTTCTAAGTACTGTTCATTAAATTTTCCAATTGCAGGAAATCCACTTCGGATTTAAATATTGCCAACTCATTAAAGTGTTGATTGTTAGGAAGTAAAGCGACGAAAATTATGTAATATAATTATAAAAATCGAATTTACTTAATTTATATCACATTTGATAACTTCTTAAGAATAAATAAATAAGATAAAAGTGAAAAGTAAACTCAGAGTAGTGCCATTTGGTAATGATTTTTTCGCCAAGCTGAGGCGACGTAGGTATTGGAATTTAATTAGAAACCCTAAAGGCCTCCAATCTGCTCTTTCTAAATCATAGCAACCATAAAAAAATGGAGAAAAAGATTGAGAAATTTCTAACCCTTGTGGTTTAGAATACAGGATTCTTTTCCATTATACCCCCCCTTAGGAAACTAAAGAAATAGCATGTTTCTTACAAAAAAGCGAAAATAACCGAAATAATAGGTAAACATCGTAACTCATTATTTTGTGGCAGCCATCTTTCTTATTAAATAAACATTCGAAATTCCTCGACGTAACGTTGCGTCGTTTTTGGCGAAATTTGCAGTGATACAAAGTATGTTTCTCGTTGCTTTCCCGAATAGAGACGCAAATTGTCTGCTAAAATACAACGAAGAAAATGTGAACGAAGGCTCCGTCATCTACTCTGATCTTAAGCATTAATTAGTATTTCTTTTTTAAAATATATTTCAAAATTAAAATTGAAAAAAAATATGCTGAAAGGAAATAAAGAGTAAGAAATTCTGTAAATTATAAAATATCGAATTTATTATTTGGAAAGTACTTTTAATAACCTCTACTTAAAAAAAATAATAAAAGAAAGATTTTTTTTTCTTTTTTTGGGAATTGGTAAATGAATTTTTGTAATTAGATATATGTCTTGTAAAATAATTTCGAGGAATCCAATGATTTTAGATCGAATTCTGCAAATCATTAGAACACAAAAGTATAATTATTGAAATTCCGTTTAATGATTACAATATTATCCCATCGAACATTTACACTAAAAAGTACAACTCTATAAATGCGATTTCGTGTCATAAATTAAAAATAAAATTGTTATCTATTTGTTTCATTGAAGAATATAGTTAACTTTCATATTTTTTCTTCGCATTTTGGAAAATAAAATGTAACTGATGATGCCTTTTCTTTTTATCGACAATGGTTGATGATGCAATATTTAAGTGTTTAAAAAAGAATATCGTTCTATGTAATTCCAGAAGTTAAAAATTTCTGCAACAGCTAGTAAATTAAATTAAAGAAAGTAATCTGGAATAAATGTTTAAAATATTCATTAACAATATATTCGATTGATGAATCTAAAGCATAATAACAGAAAAATATTACAAAAGAATAATAAATTTGGAAGAGGGAATAATTCTGTAGCTTCGTTTACGGTTGACAATTTAAATACTTAAAATACAACTATACGCAACAAATATTATCATAATAAAATCATTTTCGTTAATCAATTAATGGTAGATAGAATTGTGCACATTGTTAAAATGGAAAAATATATAATTATAGTTGTCCATTTAACGATTATATATAAAAAAAGATATATATGTGACATCCTGTTTAACATTTACTCGAAAAGATATAGGTTTTTAAGTAAGGCGACTTAATCCCATATGTTTTATATCCATTTCAGCTGATGACATTCAACAAACTTTTCCAAAACAACATTTTCAAACATTAAATTTAAATGCAAAATGCATATGTCATAAACTGGAATAAAATTTTTTTAATTAACTTTCGTGTGAGGTCAAAGTCAAATGTCGTATGTGTTACTTTCTTATACGAATGAAAAATTACACATATATTTAAAGATTTTTTTATTTTTTTATTCTAAATTCTTTTTTTTTAAAATTGCTGTCAAGTTGGCCGATAAAAATGGAGGCATAGTTGCTATAAAGTCCATCCTGCTACTTTCTGAATTCGAGGATTTTTTTGTGATATTCTTGTTCATCTGGCAATGATTTTTACTATGTCAAAACGATTAAAATTATAAGAATTATGAAGAACATTCTATTTTGGCTACCTTACTATTTACGTCATCGCGAGGAAATTTAGAACATTTAATTTCATTTTTGGGTTTTACTAAGAATTTTTGTTAGCACAGTGCGTCGGAATTTTCTTTAGGGTGTTTTAGAGAATTCTTGACCTTTTGGATACTTAAATTCCAGTCTTTTTTTTATTTTTTATTAAATCAAATATTTTTTTTTAATTTTGTATTAATTGTTTAATGTCATTGTTTAGTTTTGTGTTGACATATCCTTTTATAGTTTTTCCATAGCATTTTTATCGTTTATATTATTAAGATAAAACATCTTTTTATAAATTAATCGTTAGTTTAATGAGCAATTTAAAGTTTGTATTTAAATTTGAAAAAAGCTGCTCTAATGTTTTCTTTTAGGTTTCGAAAGCATGGGCAAAGATCAGAAAGACACCTGCTTGCTCCATCACCCTCCCACTTCTTCCGATTACATTTTTATTTTTACATTTTGTTTTGATTTCAAAGACAAAAAGCACATTGGAAGTGTATCTGCGGAGGCGTCCACGGATGTTATCGTTTATTATTAATATTTTATTTTGCTGATTTGGTACTTATAAATAATGTAAATAGTAAAATTTATTTTCATAAGCAAATTGATTTAATTTAAATTGCTAATAATCTCTCGACGACACTATAATTTAAAATGGTGGTAGCCTTAAGATTGAACTTTTCCTAGTAATTCTGAAGAAATGTGAATAATGAATGATTCTGTAAGTGAAAGCGGGAACTCAGAAGTGTTGCCATTCCGACAACAGAAGTAAAAGATAGCAAGCAAAATGTTATTGCAGTTTGTAGATTTTGATTTCATGGTTTCGATTCTATTCTTTGGAATCAGATGAACATAGCCTTCCGCTATTTTGGCGTGAAAACATGCTTCTAGTTTCTTTTTTTCCTCAAACCTTGGAATATAAACATGCTGTTTTAAAACAAGAGGAATGTAACATCCTGCTTGCAGTTTTAATTCCATCCATAGCATTCTGCTGTATTGATGAAAAAAGTGTTTCCAGTGTTTAATTTTAACTCATGGAAATAGAAGGAACGCTACATTAATTCGAAACCTTCGAGCAAGAAAAATATAGTATCCTGCTAGCTGTTTTTATTCCAGCCTTTGAAATCAAAGGAATATTGAGGTATTTGTTGTATTTCTGATTTTAAAATCCATCTCGGATTGGATATACTTTTTTGTAACATGCGAACTGTGTGTTTCAAAACTCCTATTTCTGGAATCAAGAAAGGTGTGATGATCAAGAAGTGTTAAGCGCGAGTGATTTTCCGGAGAAATTTCGAAAAAAGAAAATAGTTATGTGAAATAGTGCTAAAATTTAAATAAAAATCATCACAAGTGAAATTTCGAATTATGATTGATTTAATGAATTGCGATGAAATCAAAGATAAGTGATAGAAAAAATAATATATCACATTAAATGGTAAAGTAATCTTATGAAATTTAGGTTGAGATTTTAAAATACACAGAAAAATTATTTTCTTAACTTAGTGAAGAAGTTTCGTTTTGAAAGATTTAGTGGAATCATTCTTTAATATAATAAATATAATGTACATGATACAATTCAATTAATTATCTATATTATTATTTAAATTTTCTTGCGCAATCGCAAATGATGTTTCCTTAGAATTGCTTTAATAATAAGCAACCTCAAATTTCAGCATCAAAAATCAAACTATCTTTAGTTTTGATTTTTGATGCTGAAATTTGCAAAATTGAAAATGGAAATTTGTGTTCGAAAAATATTTTTTGTAAACAAAATAAAGTTTTGAACAAATTTTATATATATATATATATATATATATTTGTATTTAATCGCTGTTAAATTTTGATATCAAATTTATTTCTAATACTTATATTTAAATTATTTTCAATCTTGTATGCAAGTATTCTGTTCTAGGTCATGTATTGGACATAACGAACCGAACAATACAGGTTTGTATCAATTCTTGTAGAATTTTGTTTGTTACTTTTGTTAAAGAAATATTGGTTTATAATGTAGGTGACATTTTTTAAACCATTTATTCTTCCAAAACGAAAACAAAATTATTTTACTAAGTTGTGATAAACATTTTAACCTTATATATAATAATAGCGAGAAATATTTTAAATCAAATATTATTTCATTGTTCTAGAAATGTTGATATATTTTGAGTATATAAAGGTATATTACTTCTGTTTTCCAACTGCAAACAAAAATTAATTTAAGAAATATTAAAATTTCAGGTTGAGTTGAAAATAATCATTATTGTTATTTAAGTATTTGGGTTTTGTTAGAAATGAGTTTAAATAAGGAATGAAGTAACTATTAATTCTGTCATTTTTGGGAAAAGAAAAGAACAAGACTTTTTAAGCTTCCGAGCTGGAAGTAAATGTGGACCCAAATGCCTCAAATATATCGATTAAAAAAGCCATTACCAAGAGCTCTAAATATGAAGAGGATTTTGTCAAAGAATTGTTTCTTTTTGTAACCGAAAAAAAGGAACAACAAATTGAAAAAGAGAAAATTCAAATAGAAACTGAATAATGGCAAAGGGAAACTGAAGAACGGAGAAGAGAAGCTGAAGAACGGAGAAGAGAAGCTGAAGAACTGAGAATAAAAGCTGAAATAGAAGCTAAAGTAGCAGAAAGGGAACATGAATTAGAAAACTCAGATTAGAAGCTCCATTGAAATTGACAAATAGATCTCACACTGAAAAGGGGCAACATTCTCATAAAGAGTTTCATGGATTAATCCGTAGATATGCCTTCAAAGAAGATATTAGTCTATATTTAATTCTTATTGAACTCCATGCAAGTATTGCTCAAATACTAAGCTGTGGATTTGATATTTTCCATGCTTTTTGCTGTGATAAATCACATTAATAATTGCACTTAAACTAGCAGAAAAAGCAAAATATGTTTATATGTTTATAAGAGGTTAAAAGAAGTTTCATTTAAAATATTTAAATAATCTCAGAGATGCTCAGACAAAACTATTAATTAAACAAACAAAAAAAATGATATTGCTTAGGTTGATTCTTATGATGAACTTTATAATTATTTTTATTGATGGATCAATGATTTTGACGTTCATACTTTTCAAAACCTAAGTGATTTAATCCTGACCGACAAGATTAAAGAGAGCTTCCCAGAAATTTAAAGAATTCTATTTACTTGAGTGAGGTTGTATTAACAATCCTCTTCATTTGGCGGAGAAATTAGAAGATTTGGAAGACATTAAACTGAATTAAAACCATCAAACTGAATATCAGTAATAATGAAAATGACAGTATATGCTTTTATTCACTAACTAGCTGTACCCGCCCGGCGTTGCCCGTGCATTTAGAAAAGGCAGATAAGTGAATAGCGCAGGAATAGTAGTGTAGGACATGTAGACAGTCTCTCTCTCTCCCCCCCCTACACACAACATTCCCCGTCGATAAAAAGGAACAATATATCCTAACCATGAGCCATCTGTTAAAAAATTAGTTTAAATGAGAACAGACCTCATATTAGCACATGCTAGGAAACCGTAGTCATGTGGTTATAATCATTGGTCTGAAGTTTAAAGAAAAGTAAAACATAAAAAATTCAAAATCAAAGATAGGAAAGAGTTGAAAGGGAAAGATAGAGAGTACAGTACAGAAAAAATAAAAAGTAACGAAAACATGGATGAAATAAAACATCCTGCTTACAGGAAATTTGGAGTTGAGAACCAATTAAATTTTTAATTTAAGTGTAAGTTAAACTTAGATGACAATGAATTAGAAGAGGAGAGTGTTTGTGTATGTTTGTGGAGCTCGGTCTGGGGTCGCAAGGGACCCTTACCGATTAATGTCTGTTGGTACTGTAGCACTGGGAAGCAGCACCATTCGGATTATTGCTCATGCTCTCAAGAGAGCACTAAACAATAACATCATCATTTAAAGCATGACAGTCAGAGTTAGTTTGGGAGAGTGGCAATAATTTTTCTTTAGATTGTCCTTTTCGTTAGAGAGCCTCGGGATAAACTATATTTAATGTTCTTCCATTCGGAGCTAAGATGTGTAGATTATCGACATTACCAACTCTTGAACAACCCACGTACAGTTGACCATGGGAGAAACACGGCTTACGGAGGTCGAGCCCTACAACTTTGAGAGATTGTCCTTGTGCCTTATTAATGCTCATCGCGAAACTCAAACGAACAGGGAATTGTAGACGCTTAAACTGAAACGGGAGATCGGAAGGGATTATAGGAATTCTTGAAATAAACACATCTTCGCCTGCAGCATGTCCGGTCATGATGGTGGCTTCTATAATATTTGGCATCAGTTTCTTGATAGAAAGTCTTGTTCCATTGCAAAGTGCAGGCGGATCCAGATTCCTGAGGAGAATTATCGGTGCTCCAACCTTCAAGTCCAATATGTGGGAGGGTACTCCAGGTGGCTCTAATTTGTTGAGAAACTCTGTCGTATAGTTGACAGCCTCGTCAATATTGCATGTCGTGTCTATAGATTTGTAAATATGAAGAGTTCCGGGTAAGTTCTGTAAAAGTTGCTTGTTGATAACACTGACGGCTTCGTTTGTTGGGGCAAGAATTGTTCTTTCGCACAGCCATGCGTGATCAGTGAAGTGGTGAATCACATTCGGAAACACAGCCTCTTTCAGTTCTTCTTCAGTAGTCACAATCCTTCCAATGCCTTGCATCGCTACATATCCATCTTCATTTTCTGAAGTAAGGGTTCCATTTCCTAGTTTCAGTAGATTATCTGCAAACTGCTGGGCAGAGGGATCACCGTTGAGATGAACTCGCATGTTAGTCGATAATCCAAGTGTTTGAATGCCATTCCAGATGTAAGAATATTTTATGCAGGCCTGCATTTCATCTGCCCTCGTTCCACGTGGAATAACTGGTAGCGTCTGTCGAAAATCGCCTGCCAAAACCATTACGACGCCTCCCATTCTGTCATTGTTCCATCTGAGGTCTTTCATGGTGACATCTAATGCTTCGAATGCGGCTTTGTGGGACATGGTACACTCGTCCCAAACGATGAGCTTGCAATCCTGTAGAACCTTTGCCTTTCCTGAATTCCTTGGGATGTTACACGTTGGAGTCTCTGTGCTTGTCAGATTTAAAGGTAACTTGAACGCCGAGTGAGCAGTCCTACCACCTGTCAAGAGTGTAGCAGCAATGCCGGATGAAGCGACAGCCAGGGCAATCTCATTTCTGTGCCGCACCTTTGCCAAAATAAGGTTGATAAGAAACGTCTTCCCGGTTCCGCCTGGAGCATCCAAAAAGAATATACCCCCTTGCCTATCAAAAACTGCTCTAGTAATCTTGTCAAAGGCTTCTTTTTGGTCTTGGACCAATTTAGGCTCATTCTCCTGTATATAAGCTGCGAGCACATCCCTGTTATAACTTCGTTCTCTAATTACTTCACTGGAGATGGCAGAATCGCTGTTTCTGTTAGGTTGGGGAAGTCCAAAGCTTTTCAGGTTCAATCCTCCTAGAGATATTATCTTGTTCTCAATGTAGATTAGGGCTCTGTTAAAGATGTCGTCATTGTAGTCCAGGTCCATATTCTGCTGCTGGATCCTTGCTTGATGCAGTATGTCTTCAGACAGGTTCTCCCTGTGGTTCATCCATAACTGTTCAGGGCCCGACATGGAGCACGTTTGAAGCATTACAGCAAACAGATTACGCATCATCTTGGGTGATCGAGATGCAGCTGCTTCTTCTAACGCCGTGTTCCAGTGTTCGTCATTCTCCAGAAGTCCTTGAAGTTGGCATGCCTCTTTGAAAGTGTTGCAGACTCTTCCTTGAACGGTTCTCAAATCCGTGAATGATGTTGGGCCTCTAACTTCATGTAGTAATAGGCGAAGGTGGAAGCATTCGGAGTTGTTGGGATGGACGGTGTAGACACGGCCAAGGGCATCAGTAGACCTGATTCCTGTTTCTTCTGGAACAATTTGTCCTTGTTTACGGCGGTTCCAACTCTTGTTCATGCTGTTCCATGTGTAGTACTTTGGAATTTGGTTGTAAAGTAAATTGCGAGCAAAGTTATCTTGGGTGCACAGCTTGAAGAAAGATGTGAGCGTTGTTTCCTGGGGTGCCTGGACCCGTTCAGCAGCATTTTCTTCAGTGAAGTACACTCTCTGGCCATTTTCAAGGTGGACGCTTAGATGAACGACTGTGGGATGACGTTCGTGGATTGGAAAGTTGAGTATTCTCCACACTGCTTCATTGCTGCTAATGTATCTTCCCATCTCATATTGATGAATTTCATTCAGTTCATTGGCTCCACTGGTGACATCAAATACAGCCATGTCGGATCCTTTATTGACATACTTGCATACATACTTTATGGACTTGACAGAATTGCAGTACTCAACGTTGATATGTGCGTTAAAAATTTTGGATAGTAGTGGACAGTAAGGAACGATCCAGGCATTGTCCACCGAAACTTCTGATCCTCGTAGATTGATGCTTGCTGTAAAACCTCCATCTGCAGGGCTTCTACGACGATACAGTGGATATCCGTCTTGTCCCGTCTGCGTCTCTTTCAAGAACTGGCGAGGGTATCGCTTCGTGCAGACTCCATCCTTCATACAAACAGAGCGGGGATTTATACGTCCGCAGGGGCCATGCACCATTTGTTTCGTGACCGTGGTAAAGAGGTCTGGGTCTTCTTCTGGATCCGGGATTTCTGCGCTGATGAAATCATCGACCCTATGGACGTGCAAGGTGTCTTTCAGCCAAACCAGAATGTGGGCGTGAGGAAGTCCTCTCTTCTGCCACTCTATCGTGTACATGTAACATCGAGTATCACCAAAAATCTTCGCCTTTGTGATAAGACTGATGAGTGCCTTTTGCTTGAGATGAAAGACTCTTGCCAACAAATCATGGCGATCCTGGGGCTTTTGTCCATCGAAAAGTTCTTCTTGTATCTCTTTCCAGTTGGGGTTGCAGGTGAAGGTGATGAAAAGGTCCGGTCTACCGTAGTTTCGCACATAGGTCATCGCATCTTGGGTCCTTTCGTGCATGTACCTGGGCCCCCCTGTAAAGCTGGACGGTAAAATAACTAACTGTCCCATGTCAGCAACATTTCCATCATTCATAACGGCATCCCTCAAATGGGCATATTGTTCCACTCTCAACGTCTTCTGGTTCAATCGAATGTATCGCAGCCTTTCGGATTCAATCTTGGCATACATGTCCACAATAAACTGATGAAACAGGTCTTTGCTTCGCAGTAAAATGTTGAATGTTGAGGAGCGCATCATGATCCTGTAAGCGTAAAAGTCCATTGCAGAAATCTTCTTTGTTTGTGGCATTTCCGTAGTTGGATTTGTTTGGCGCAAATCAAAATGATAACCATCTTCCCCCTGCCAAAAGAGAAGTGGGTACTGTAGTGCATCGTAAGACCTGTGGGTATCGGCAATTCTTCTGATGGTGCCACTCCTTTCTTCTAAAACTATGTCTCTTGCCCCATGCTGTTCTCCAACCATTATTACAGCCACTTCTGATGATGTCGGAGCGTTGAACCGCCTTTCATGCTCACCGCGTGGGGTTTTGTCGGCTAAAATAAGGAGTTTTAATTTAGGACTGATCTTTTCCATGGCCGATTTGAAGCTTTGGACGTAGGAGTTTTCATGATGAAGCATATATTGCAACTGAAGTACTATGTCCTCTCTGGTTTCTGGAACATTCCTACAACGTTTCTGCGCCTGTTCTGTTCTGTTGGCAACGAAATAAACTTGCATAAATTTGGGCTCTTCATTTGGTAGGGGATGTAGACTGCCAATGCGATGATAAACTTGACCCTGAACTTTAAATGTTGGCATGTATCCAGGCTCTCTAATTTCTTTTGTTGTGCCGAAAGAGGTCATTTGGAAACAGGAATTGTAGCGTCTGATATTAGCTTGGAAGTGTTTGTCCTGTGAAGACTGGCCAATGAGGAAAGTGCGTAGGGGCTCAGGAGGATCTATTAACGGTGATAATCGAACTTTTCCTCCACTGCAGCACATACCTGGGGCTTCACCTTTCCATTTCTTCGCCTCACAGTGTTGGCAAGTTTGCGACATTGAGCCGATGAGACACGAAGGATGAGTAGCATAATCAGATGATGGTTCATAATCGAATGCCGCATTTTCTAAATGCCTCCAGAGACGCATTCGAGCAGTAGTTGTTGCAATTGTAACTCTCTGCAGTCTTGAGTTTCTCTCTGGGGTGGTTTCTTCTTCTCTCCTTCTCCGACTTCTTTCTGCGTCCTCTCGCTGCCTTGATTCTCTTTCTGGGGTGGTTTCTTCTTCTCTCCTTCTTCGACTTCTTTCTGTGTCATGTCGCTGCCTTGCTTCTCTTTCTGGAGTGGTTTGTTCTTGTCTCCTTCTTCGACTTCTTTCTGCATCCTGTCGTTGTCTTGATTCTCTTTCTGGGGTGGTTTCTTCTTGTCTCCTTCTTCGACTTTTTTCTCTCTCTTGTCGCTTTTTATTTTCCAAGCATTTCTTTTTTCGAGGGGGCTGCGGCATATTTCTTCTAAAATCTGAAAAGCAAAAGGTAAGCAACCAACAGAAGAATGATTACACAAACTGAAGAAAACGCTACAATAAAGAAATCAATTGTTATAATCGAACGTTATTTGAAAATAAATAATATCAACACGATCAGTGAGTCAAAAAACCATGATTAATATTTATTAAGAAACAAAAAGTTTATAAAATGCAATTCTGAAAAAAAAAAAAAAAGAAATTAATGTGTCATGAAAACAGCAAACTAAAGCTACAAAAAAAAATGAATTGTAATTAATCGATTTAATGTATCGTTAAAACAGCAAACTAACGTTAGAATAAAGAAATCAAATGTTACAATCGAACGTTATTTGAAAACAAATAATAATATCAGTGAGTCAAAAAAACTGCGATTAATATTAATTAAGAAGCAAAAAAGGAAGAACAAAAAGTTTATAAAAAAAATGCTAATTAAGAAACAAAAACTTTATAAAAAATGCAATTCTGAAAAAAAAAATTTAATGTGTCATCAAAACAGCAAGCTAAAGCTACAAAAAAGAAATGAATTGTTATGAATCGATTTAATAAGTTGAAAATAAATGATAGCAACAAATCACAATAATAGCAACACCATAATGCAAATTAAGAAACAAAAACTGAAGAACAAAAACTTTATAAAAAATAAAAAAAAACCGTCTGATTTTTTTTCCCCAACGGATATATGAATTCGAAAGTTGTTGTTATCTCAGAAGATATTGAAATTAAGAAAAAGCCGTAAGCGAAAAAGATGTTTATTTTTTAAAGCTCTTTCCAATGATATAACATTTGTGTCAGTACAATAAAAAAAAAAAAAAACGGAAAATTTTCCAAACGATGGTCGCCAGCATTGTTTCTGAAAAGGAACTGATACAACCCCTGAATCAGCTATCGGCGAGTAGCGATCTCGAGAAGAAGTTTTATAAATAATTTTTTTTAAATTTTTCTAATTCAAAAATCGAAAATCGGGCTTCGAGGTCTGGTGGCCAGCCCCATCTTAGCGAGAAAAAAAGGCGCCAAAAACAGGTATTTTGCTTGGCGAGAAAAAAAGTCGCCAAATATCTGATTTGGGGGGAGTATATCAAAGTAGTTCCCATTGCAAAAATTAAGAAAAACAAAAAAATCTCTTGGCTCAGATTTACTGTACGGTCGCTCTTGGCGTGATTTTCCAAAGTTGGCGATAAATAACATTTTCTGACAATCCAACCAATTCTGATTAATCGCAGATGAAGGATTCCTGCCAATAAAAAATGGGAGATTTTGACAAACTGGGAACCAACCAATGAAAAATGGAATATTTTACTTATTTTCATACTTCACTTGTGCAGATTGGCGAGGTTGGCAAGATTTTTGGCGATATTTTAAAAAATCGCCAAGAGCGACCGTACAGTAAATTTTTACCAATCTCTTTTTTTCCCCCCCTTTGGTTGCTATGTTAAACCGTGTCCGTTGCGATGGCTTACATGGTATTTATTTTGATAAATCAAATCGAATCGACAAATTTGAAGTCTTCGGCATTTGTAATTCGAATGTTGAGTATAATACTTCACTTATTGTGGTTTTGGTGATAGAAAGATTTCAGATTTTCGTTTTTCATTTTTATTCTAATTCAAATAAAAAAAAGTTTGATTCCTTGTAGATTTTCTTAATAACTTTGCTTAAGGAATCAAGTATTTTTGTTCATTTTCTATATTTATTTAGTTTAATGATTTTAATTAGAAATATTTTATATAAATTAAAATTAGATGTAAGTTTGATTTCCTAACGATTTCTTATTAAAAAGTTTAAGTGTATCTAATAAATTCTTCAAAGTTTTTATTTGCTTTCAAGAATTTGAGAAAACTTGAATGATAAATAAACTGCTATTCGTTTGTGCTAAAATGAATAATAATTAGAATTTCCTGAAGAATGTATTGAGTCAATAATATAGTATGAAAATGGGTACTTCTCCATTTCACCGGTGCAAGTTATAAAGTCGCCAAATGGCATTACTATGCGTAACAAAAAATCACAAAATTTCTGCTTTTTCCATCATTAACTTTCTGTTTTTTCCAAACATTTTAAATAAAAAAAAATATTTTTACAAAATAAAATTTTCAATTAACATTAAATGAATTAAATTAATGGTACAATCCTAGGAGACAGGATTCAATTTGTCACCAAAGGTCCCATACCTTTGGTGACAAACGGGAAAAAAAAGCGTCCAGGCAGAACGAAATGGCAAAATAAGAATTCTAGAAATCGTTACGTTTATCGTATCTACTGTATCAAAGTAGGATTACCAAGAATGACAAAATTTATAACCAACTAAAATTATTCATGCCAAGGACCTAAAGCACATTTTAACCTAAGATTCAAAACACTGATGACAATTTTTCGACATAATGCAAATGAATATCTAGATCCGTTGTAGAAAAAGTCCTTAATAGGTGAAAATGCGCTTTAGGTCCCCTACTTGGCGCGTTTTCAAAATCGCCGATGCCATGGCGAAAATTCTACGGCTATTTCAAAGTGAAACTTAATTAGCGACCAATGAAAAGACTAAAACAAAAGGATAATTAATGAGCATGAGTGAAAAAGCGCATCAAATTCGCGAGTTGGTGAAGTAGGGGAACTAAAGTGCAATTTAACCAACAAAAGAATATGGAATTAATTTTATAATACACACATACACAATCAGCCAGTTTAACAATATAAAATTCCAAACACGAAAAACAGAAAGCATCATACTTATAACTTAAAAGGGATAAAAAGAAATTATTGGCTGTATCCCAGTGTACGGTGCGCTATTTTTATACAATTAATATAATTATAGAATATACAATTAATATCATTATATAATATAAAATTATATTATTTTATACAAATAATATAATTTTATACATTATTATATACAATTAATTATAATTGTATATATGATTACCGTTGTATATATGCGTACCGTATAAGGAGCGTACCGTTCACTGGGAATTAACCGAAATTATTAAAGGCGGAAAAAATTATAAGGGTAAGTAAAGTCCAAATTTTAAAATGCAAAATTAAGATTTCATCTTGATTATTATAAGTTATTCTCTAAAACATAAATAATAACATTTTATCACTCACTTATAATTTTGGCTTCATTTTTTTTTTTTTATTCTTCCATAAAAGCTGATCTTCTACTTTGTAGGTGGAGTTTTTTCTTCCCCAGGTTTCTTTTCTCCTGGTTTTCCTCCTTTATCATCAGGCTGTCCGGGTTTTTTCTCACCAGGTTTTTCTTCAGGCTTTTTAGGATCCATTTCTTCTTCCACGGGAATTAAATACTCAAATGAAAATATGTGATGAATTTTTTGCTTTAAGTAAACTATGCAGTAACGCAGCTTATCAAATCAAAATTAGAATGTGAAATTCTGCAAATTGTCTCACTTCACTCGCGTATCATATCCACGTAGCACCTTCTCACGTGGATGTTCAAACCAGCCTTTACAGTTTTAAATAACTGTAGCAATTTTTACTTCTGGAAACGTCTAGAAATTTCTGTAAAGTTTGGCATAGAGGGCGCTAGTTTCTCAGTTAATAGGAAAATGGTTCCTATCATAACTTACCGCTGTTGTACTTCTTACATGTTTATATTATTGCAGACTAATACAATAATATTCCATGTTTCAAAATTGATGTCGGATTTAATATTGATAGCAATCAAAACATTAATTTATATTCAATGAAACTTACTACGTTATAGATAAACTTCGATTCAAATTAAAGTTATTTCATATTGTAAGTGCGAATGATGAAAACTTTCCGAATTTCAGTAAAAGAAATCATTATAATCATAGAGGTTGCCTTTGACTAAATTTTTAGTCAAAAAGGGAATAGTTATCCGAATTCAGCGACATTAAATGAATGAAACTTTTATTTCTTTTTTTCCAGTTAATAACAATCATGTAAAAATAGGGGAAATGGCGGCATTTTTAAACAACCAAGCTAACAACATTCAAATTAGGAATATACTTTATGGTGCCTCTTTGATTCTCGCAAAGTTGTAATCGCGATTGATCGCCAAGCCGGGCAAACCCCAATCATATTCCGATAGCAACAGGGGAATTCATTGTCTGTGCCAACAAAAATCGCCAATAAAAACGATAGCCAAACAAAAATCGCCATGTTTGCCAAGGGGCCACCTTAAAGTATAGTTTTACCATAATTTGACATTGGTAACGAACAAATTTCAAATGGACAGACAGACACATTACACTTGCTTTTATTATCTATCTATAACCCCGGAATCAGCTATCGGCGAGCAGCGATATCGAGAAGAAGTTTTATAAATAATTTTTTTAAAATTTTTCTAATTCAAAAATCGAAAATCGGGCTTCGAGGTCTGGTGGCCAGCCCCCTTGTGCTTCCGTGTAAAAAATTCCAGGTCCCTGCGTGCGATAGATTTGGCTGGAGAGCTCGGTCAGACGGACAGACACATTACACTTGCTTTTATTATTATAGATAACTTTAAATTGGTTTCAGTTGAGACTAAAATGATTTTTCTTTTTGCATGATATATGCAGTTATTAGTATTTTAAATTTATTTAATAGCATTTTCACATGTTTATTTGCTCTTATTATTTTTGTTTTTTCTAAAATTAATAATCCAGTTTTCTAATTATATGTCTTTTATACTATGTTTTCTCTCTATTTTTAGATACATAAATAAATTTCCCTTATTACTTACTGATATTAATGTATGATATGCAAAAAAAAAAAAAAAACGTATTTATTTATAGTATGAGTGTGTTATGCCATGACATAGTATGAATGAATAATATCATAAGTGGATACAATTTACATTCATTTTTACATTTTATCATAATTTTTATCAAAAATGATAAACTTGATTAATTTTATTATTAAAGACCTTGGAAAATTTAACAGTAACAGTAGAATTAAAATTACTTTCATTTTATTGCGTGACATTTATTGTTTTAAAATAATAAATGCACAAGTTGTAACAGGTTTCTCTATCAAGTCATAAAATTCTCAAAAAATAAAAACTATATGGTGGCGCCATCTATTGTACGTAGTGAAAACTATTATATTTTATGATAATTAATATATTGTAGCATTATACTCTTGATTAGTTAAATAAGAATGGTAAATAAAAGGATACACTCTGTAATAAAAGAAAAAAATGATAGCAATATCAAGAACACTCTCTCTCCAGATTTTATTTATATAATTTATTTCAGATGATATATAAAACAATAATTTTTCTCAATATATATTTTCAAATTCTGAATGCTGCCATTCCATTTTTTATCATTCTGACTGATGAAATGCAGAAATTCTAAAACTTTCTTCTTACCTATCAGCTGAATCGATTGAGAATTAAGTTTAAGAATGTTGCAAGTTATTAAATCAAAATTTTTTAATTTAAAGTTAAGAGTTTGTAAATACAATGAATAAACAAAATATTTCAAATTGTATTTAATTGAATTAATTTTAAAAATTCCAATTAATCTTTAAAATTTTCAAATTAGATTGCATAAAGGGAATTTCTATGAATCCAAAAGATATACGATAGCTTTTAAAAAAACCAAGATTTTTTTTATGTAAAATATTAATTTTAACAACAAAATTCCTTAACACTTCTGAAATATCATTTTAGAAATTATTTTTTTAACAATTCTGATTGTGTGTTATTTCCACAAGAATATTATATTTATGACTATAGTAAAACTCTAATTCTGTTAGACAAGGACTCATAAAATTCTTTTTGCTTTAAAATTAAAATAGATTCAAATGAATTCATATAATGCATTAAGATATTAATATGTATGCGTTCTAAAAACGAGTAGAAAAACAACTAGCCTCTATTTAAATGTAAAATGCAATTAAGTTAGGGAGAATCATATTTCCCGGCTTATGAAAAGGGAAATTGATTTTTAAAAAATTAAGAAAAATTAGTAATTAGCAGAATTAATGAATAGTTATCAGAATAATAAAAGCATTTTAGGATGAATTGCTAATGAGTTACGCTGTTAAATGTAGGTAATGTAGGCTATATGGAAAGAAAACAAAAAAGAACTAAATAGAAAGAATAATATAAAATAATAACTCAAGAAAGAATTTTTCTTTACAAAAGATTTTTTTAAAAGGTAATTTGCAGACAGCTATTGTAATTAAACATTTATGGAAACGTTTAATCATTATGGCTTCATGCCACTGGATATTGGCATGGGTTTTGATTTTGCAAAAATGATGTATTACCAATACAACATCTTTTCCAGTGTAAACTTATTTTATTGTTTTTTTTACTGTAAAAAATTATTATTCTAGCAATAAAAATTGTATTTTTTTTTAACAAGTAACATCAAATTTTCAACCAGCAAAAATTATTTTAGTAAAATTTTATTTTGATGACGATGATAATTTATTAACAATAGACAGACTTTTATTTTTAAGTAGATGCAGAACCACATTACACACTTTCATCCCAAACGTGAGCTTTAAATATATGAACTATTGAACAGAAGGAAATTCAAAGCATTTGAGGTTCGACTACAAAGATGTACATAACTATCTTATTTCTGATATATGAAATGTATTTTCGGAAAATTGTTCTACAAGTTATTAATAAAATGAAAATATAACAATAGATGAGCAGTTGTTTTCCACCAAGAGTTTCGATCATTTTATTCAATAACCTATAAATTCGATTTTAAAATTTAAGATATATATAGGAGAAGTGGTAACCACGTACTTTACACTGTAATATTATTTTATTTAAAAATCTCTTAAAAATACAATTGTATAAACGAATATAATGTTTGGATGATATAGAATATTTGAACTTAATATCTAATGAATGTTGATTTTTATCATAAGTAATTATTAATTAAATAGTTTCTTCCTAAGTATTCATTCACGATTTCATCTGTAGATGGCAGCACCAACTATAATCATTAAAATGAAATGAACTGCTTCAGTAAACATACTTGAAATAATAAAATAAACTAAATAATACTTTAATGAATAGAATTGAAATTAATTATGCTTGAATTTTACAATTTATTTAATTCATTTTTGTATTACATTTACGAATATATATATATATATATTTATATATATATATATACATCAGTATTAAATATTTTTTCTGCCATTTATTATTTGTACCTTCTAATTTTTTTTCGCGAAAATCATACCAATTCGGTTTAGAAATAAGTAAATCAATATTAAATGAAACGAATATGATAATTCTTGATATTTTTAAATTGGAATTGTTTTATAATTTTCAATTTCAAATATATTAAAACATTAAAAATTGTATATATTAAGAGTCGGAAAATTTTACTCTTTTGAAATACCTAATTTGTATCAGAAAGAGAGAGAGAGAGATTAAATACTGATAGTGAATTTTTATACAAATTATTTTACCAAGAGAAAATTTTTAATAAGGAAAAGACTTATTTTTTTGTTAAAGCTGCAATATCAAAATTGGAGAGATTTTTAAATGCGAACTCTTGAATTTATCAGATAAAGTAATTTAAGACCATTTTTAGCTTTAGTACCATATAATTATACGATAAAAACTAAACTTTAAATTCTAACAATGCTTGTTTTTTTCTTTTTTTATTTTTCATGCAGTTTTTGATGCATGGGCCTTAAATAAGCATCCATCTTATTATTTTTAACAAAATTAAAACTCTCACTTTTTTGATATTAAGCAGTTTATTAACAATTTCTAAAGTAAATTTACTTGCAGATTTACCACGAGAAGCCTATTCAAAAAATATTTTTTACAAACATTATCAAAATTTTGCCATAATTTTAAATTATTCTTTAAAAAATATTTGTTAATTTGATATTTATGCTAATATTATCCATGCAAGCGGATAATTATTTATTCAATTAAGTACATTTTTCATGAATTTATTATTTTATCCCATATTTCATTTTATCGATTTTTGTGTTTGTGATGAATAGAGAATTTTATTAAATATAATTTTTAAAAAATTTTATTTACCTAAACTTATTTTTAGTAAAAACAATACTGTCAAAGAGGAAAGTCTTGGAAAAAAATCTTGAATATATTTTGAATAAAATTGCTTTTTTACTTATTTCCCATAACTTTTTAAAGCGTGTAAATTAAAGTGAAGTTTTCTTAACTGAGTTTTCTTCAAGAAGCTTTTAATACTGAATTTTTTTTTAATTTCTATTATGTGCATATATATATTGCATTAAAAAATTCAGAATCCTATTCAATGAATATGACTACTGATATTGAGGCTATTTGTTATAATCTTTATAACGAAAAAAGAATATATTTGAGTAATTTTTTGTTTTTAATTTATCTTATATAAGATCATCATTAGATACAATGCAATAAAGTACTATTATATAATTTAAAAGTGATGGGAGAGTTGTTTCTAAGTTCATTTAACACAAATTAAAAACTTACAATTATTACATTGAAATAAAATATTTTTTCAATAAATTATAATTTGTAAAAAATGTTTTCTAAATTGCACTTGCGAAAGTTTTAAAAAAATTTATTGTCCATCTATATATCAAATTTATTCCAAAACATGTGACTTTTTTTATCATTACAATTTTATATCAAAGTATTGTTTGCAAAATTACAAAAGCTCGATATTTTTAATAAGTCTGAATGTGGAAGGAAAAATATTATTTTTTTAAATCAGTATCTTACAATTCTATAATATTAGAGAAAATTATAAATAGTGAAATTATTGTATTTTTTAAATAATTTTAAACTATTACTATTCCTATTTTTTTGTTTTTATATGATAACAGCAGCAATTTTTTTATGGCAAATTCTGTGGAACATATATTATTTGCAAGCCTATTTATATACATTTTCTTTATTATTTAATTTTACGCATTAATTATCTGTATTTGAAAGATTTGTCAACTAAAGATTACTAAAAGCTTCAGTTTAGTCACGTATTTTTTATTACTTGCAAAATTTTGTCTATTACTTGAAAAAATTTTGTAAGCTTCAAATATTTTTCCTAATCAAAGAAATTTATAGACCATATAAGCTCATTTGTGATATTTTTTCCACTATATTTCAATTAGAAAAGACAGTTATCTAATGTAAACTAAGTTTCAAATTAAATTAAGAAGTAAACTTTTCCTCGAGTACTATTTTAGAAACATCTATAGTTGGGGTGGCATAAATTTGCTGGAATGTACTGTAATAAAAGCCAAATGAATTCCTTAATGCCCTTCATTATTTGTAAATCTGTATGTGTTTTAGGAAGTCTGCATTAACTTTAACTGAAACTTTTCCAGTTAAGCAATTTTGTTGCCTTAATAAATTTTACACCAATATTTCAATTATTAAATTTCAAGTATAAGTTAGTACATTTCTATGATAAAAACTTAAATTCAAAGAATAGAATTTGAAATTACTATGATAACAGTTTCATTTGAAAACACGTGGTTGAAGGCTAAAAAAAAAAAAAAAAAAAAAAAAAAAAAAAAAAAAAAAAAATTGGTAACTGAATATCGTTTGCACATGCAAAAACTCTTTTAAACTGATTAAAATATTAGATTTGTATTTTTAAGTTGTCAGTACGCTTCTAGAAAAATAAACCTTTCTTATTTGATAATAAATTTTCATATACCAAGAATTTAATTTACAGAGGTGCCACATATCTGACAAGCTCAAGAGAAAAAGAATTTAATTTGAATTTTTGATTTATTTGGTGTCATAAAAATAAATATTTCCATATTATCAATTCATCGTATTATAGTTCTTGTACAAATTAACTTCTCTTCTTAAAACAGAGCTTGTGAGGTTTTAAACGCATTACCAGTCCTAAGACTGTTTCATTCTGTGGTTTTTCACCTGGAGGGATTAAAATTTCGAAATTCTTCACAATCTCTGCAAAGTACATTAATATTTCCATCCATGCTATGATTTCACCAGGGCAATTCCTTCGTCCTGTAAAAAATACGCAAATATGAAAGCTAAGTTTATTTTACTTTTGACCCCGAAACTACATTGCAATACAATAAAAACACATATACTATATATAAACAATATATTTACGACACGTTTCTTAACCTAAAATTTAATTATTTACAGTATTAATTATCAAAATTTTTGTACCTTTTTTTTTTTTTTATAAAAATTTGTATTTTACTTTTAGTCTAGTGTCACTCTAATAATTGTATTATTAAATTTAATTTATGGTCACTTTTTGTGCACAGCATAATTAAATCAACTGAGACCAACAGGTGAATTCCCGATTCCTTCAAATTCTTACCCTAAGGGAAAATCGAACCTAAGAATAGTTGAATTGTGGGCTGAAGAAATAACTATTCAGATCCAACTTCAGCCTATTTCCCTTTAGATTTTAATTTTTTTTATATAAGATTAATATTGTTTTGTTAACATTGTTAATTTTTGATTCATTTGATTCATAATTTTGAGTTCAGAAAAAAGTTCCTTTTTTAGTTTTTTATAAAATTTATTATATCGTCACGATATAATCAATGCATCTGTTGTTGTTGTCGTGTGCCAGCCAGGCTATCAATATAGGGTGCGCTGCTCTACTTTTCCAACTGAACCATATTTGGTGTGGAGTCCGACTTCCTCAGTACACACATGGCATAGGTACCCGTTTATAGGGTAGGCAACTATTCACACACACACACACAAAGAAAGGACAAAGACAAGAGAGAGAGAGAGAGAGAGAGAGAAAGTACATCCATGCGCGAGCCAGGGTTCGAACCCAGGTCCCACCCATCTGTAGTCAGGTACGCTAACCACTAGACAGGTTGGGCAGCAATGCATATGTTAGAAAAACAATGTGAAAAAATTTAAGGAAACGAATGGCACACCAAATATTTAAAATTGAAATCATCAATCAAAATTTAATCATCTTATTTCTCTTGCCTTTCGATACAATTTACATCAAAAGGCAAGAGAAATATGATGATAAACATATCATTGACAAATAAATAATATTTTGTTTTAAAATTCTAAATATTCTGTTACATAAGATTAGGAAAAATTGAGTTCGTTATATATTTTCCAAAAGTTTTCTTAAGGTAAATTTGAAGTATTGAAAAATAACATTTATGAATTGTCTAACTAAACGAGGGGTTTCTATTTATTTCATAAAATTGAACAATCTTACTAAATTATAAACATTCAGAAAAGACAAACTTTCACAATTACAAATCATTCGGGACCATTGTTGGTTTACATGAAGATCATACTTGATACTATTGTTTACATAAACGTTGTCGTTTATACGAGGATCATAATGTATTGACTTTAAAAACAATTGAATGATTGATATTGGCGGTTTCTTCAACAGATGAAGGCTTGAAAAAATACATTATTTGAATAGGCGAAATTCTATAGATTTATTCGGAGAGGTCATTACTGTTATTAAAAAAGTTTTAATTTGCTGATCTGTTTCTAAAAACTTTTCATAAATTTTTTAAAATCCATAAATTTTAAAGAATAGCCTATGCGAGAAAAAAATTACAAGAGAATATAAAAAAAAAAAAAACAAAAAAACATGAGAAATTATTGTGTTTTCTAAGTATAAAGATAAATAACAGCCAGACTATCACCCATATTGGATGCTTAATAAATATATGATATTTCAGTTGAACAAAAATTTTAATTAATAAACTCTGATGTGGGATAAATTATCCCCAACAACTTTAAGCCCCGACACTCATTGAAATAGCAAGCATTCACCACTAATTAATTGGAAATAACTAATTGTAAAATAAGTTGGAAATATAAATAATGCTTTAATAAGGAATTCAACAAAGTAATAATCCACATTGAATATATAACCTCAGTTTTTTATGGTTCACATATGCTAAATTAAACTTCATAAGTCCTACTGAAAAAACATTTCTTTGAGTTCACAAATATTTCGGAAACATGAAGCATAAAATTTTAATATATAGTAAAATCGTATTTTTGATCACAAATTTAATGAAGAAGAAACTAGCTCATAATGCGGATTTTTTTCAAACTTGAAATTTGAATAAATTGTGGTCCCTACCATTTTATGAATTTAATAATATTTTAATATGATTATGTATGTAACAACTATGTAACTTCTTATTAACCAGTGTCACACTCACTGACATAGTAAGTCACTGAGTATAGAATTCTAAATTAAACAATTGAAAACACTTTATTTTGTTATAAAGAGAAAATTCTATAAAAATTCATTCCTTTATTAGAAAAACTATAATATAATAAATTACTAGAACATAAATCTTTATAATACAAAAGCTACCAGAAATAACTCTGTTTCTTTCGACGCTCATAGTTTTTATAATTTCATAGTTAAGTTTCTTAACCGTGGTCTTTAAATTGCATAGATATTTTATAAAACATATATTTAGTCATAATTATAGGTTACTTACCCGAAGAGAAAGGAGCAAAACTAGGTGGATTATGGATAAGCTTGGTGCCATTATTGGTTAAAAAGCGCTCTGGAAAGAATTTTTCAGGTTCTTGCCAATAGTTTGGATCGTTATGGAGTGCATACAGATTCACGCTGATGTCTGCTCCTTTAGGGATGATGTAGGTTTTGATAGGAATATCCTGGTTAGCTCTAATAAATCGAATATAAGTTTAATTAACAATACTTTTGCTAGCAACTTTAACAGAAAGCATCGATATAGAGTATTTAAATTTTTTTTATACAAAAAGCGTAGTATTAACAGTTTTACAAAAAAAATAAATGCAAAAAATGTATTTTAAATTTTAATAAATTTTTTTACAAGATTTTATTTATTTTAATGAAGAAATATGAATTATTCAAAGTTATTTTGTTACTGCTAATGAGAAACATGCAATATTCAAGAAGTATGCATTCAATTATAAATATCTCTTATTAAAATTAAGTAACAAGTGGTATGTCAGTCTGCATACCACTTTTTACCTAATTTTGTAGTGGAGTTCGCAGTTTGTTGAAGTTGTTTCTAATTTGCGAATCCTTAGCCCTGTCTTGTTGATTGATTAATTTTTATCTGAACCATTACGTATATCAACTAAATTTTAGTTTACGTTTCTTTTATTGATGTTTGTTGATGAACGTCTGAAAAATTTAAGATTATATTAGATTGATTAATAGTGTAAATCAACACCAAATAATTTATATACAGAATACCTTTCAGTTTATTTTGCATTTCAGAGCCATTCAAAGACATTTGAGAGCCAATAGAAGATTTAATTTTAGGGCCCTTATAGCGGTCCCATTTTTTTATAATCCCCAACATGGTTTTTTTCCTACAAAAATATGTATTTTTTTTGTAAATTTATCATACTTTTAATTTTAAAAGTCATGGCGACTGTATAATAAATATTATCTCGGTTGCTCTCTTTAATGTGAGTAACCTGATAAAAATGTTATTAAATTAAAACTTAATTCAATGACATAGGAAATTTGAAATAGTAATTTCCAATGGTGGACATCAATTTAATCAATAAACTTTTGTGTTGAAATAGAAATTGCTAGTTGTCAATCGTGTTAACAAACTAAAGTAACGAAGAATTTAATAATTAATTCATGAATTCATTATAATAAATGAATCAAATTTTAATCAATACCATCAAAGCAAATTTGTAAATTAAATATTAAACGAACTTCAATAAATTATTTAAAATTTGATTTTACTTATAACTAAAAAATATTGAATTGTGTGTTAGGCACATAATTTATTAGATTTAAGTAAATTTCAACCTTAAATTTTTCTGATTTTGTTTGAATGAAGATAAAAATTTTATTTATTTAAATTTGTATTGATTTTTTTTATTTTATTAAATTATAATTATGTTTTCTATTTCCACAATTCTACTTATAAACAATCATTTTTTAAAATTAAAAAGTTTTTTTGCTTTTATAAAATTTTTTTGTAATAGAATTTTACTAAGGTTTTATCTACAAACCAAACTCTGTGAAAATGCTTTTAATTCTTAGCATTCCTTCTACTTTTTGTATTTTTACACATACTATTATAAACTGAAAAGAAAAAAAAATACTTATATACTGAAAAAATTTATTTATTTAGCTTGTTTATAATTTAAGCTAATTAAAAAGCTGGTTAAATTTAAAGATATATTTATTTAAGCTTGGAAATAATTGTATTTAATTAAAAATTGTGTGACCAGTTCCTATTCATTCCACTCATATTTTTCACTTATCTGGGCTAAAAAGTCTATTTAATGTAAAAAAGTTAGTGTGTAATGACATTTAACTTGAGTCTTATCTTTAACGAGTACTATTTGCAAAACTATTTTTACTTCTTAATACTCTTTCTCCTCCAAGCTGTGATATCTAATGCTATAAATTAAAAATAAAATATTTATACATGTCCTTTTATGCTGGGAAATGTTCTGTTTATTTATAATGTTTACGAAATATTGGAATAGACAATAAAAATGACTAGAATATTTTTAAATCTGTTTTATGAATTTCGCTGATAAAAGCGAAACTTTTACCCATTGATGAATTCATTTAAATTCAATCATGAAAAATGACCTTGAATTTATCACTATTATTTTGAAAAGATACACTGAACAAATTCCGATTTAAGTATTTATTTCGAATTTTTATCTTTTTAAATATTATTAGGTTTGATTTTTTAAAACAGATTTAATCTTTAGTGAAATGTATTAAATTTATTCATATCGCTTTTCATAAATTTTTAATCTCATGCAAATTCTATATCTATGTGTATGAACTAAAGATGAGATAATAAAATTAATAAAATAATTGTCTTTATAAAAAATACCAAAATGAATGAGTAAATATAACCATCCAAATTAAATAAAATTTTAGTGTCATTAGTTTAAGCAGGAATTACAGATGGAAGAAATAATGGTGGTGATCAAACGTGATAAGCAAATTACCACGTTTGATCACCAATAAAATACAGTTTTAGAATTATGCTAATATCAAAGTTGTAATTTATTTTAATATTTAAAAAAGGTTTTAATGGCTAAATTTCAATAAATAACTCATTTCCCCATTTCAAATTAGAAAATAAAATGTCAACTCAGTAAAAGTTTGAAATAATAGTTATTTCAAGCATAAAATCTTACCGTCTTGTCGAAGATAGAGGAACTAAGCTTGAAAAACGTTGAGATTCCATGACCACCGCAAACGTGTAGGGAATTTTGTCCCTTTCTTCATATCTAGCTCGTCCCTCTTGGCCTAAGACTTCTATTATTTCTTTGTACACTTTCTCTTGAATATCTGGGTACTCAGCCATGTGCTTCAAGAGAAATCCTAAGCTGCAGATAATGGTGTCACTTGAACCCAATAGAAGCACAGCCAAATTCCCTTCCAGCATGAATTCTAGGATGAAAGAATATGTATTAAAAGCTATGTAAATAAGTCGATTATTTTGATTTTCCTTTTAAAAACTATTTTTCAATCTAGGTTTAATTTTGTAAATATACCTAAATTAAAAGATTCAAATTTTAAATATTGGATTGAAATGTTTAAAAATATGTGTTTATTATACTTAAATTTGTGATTAAAAAGTAAGAATGACAAAATTTTAAAAATAATTTAATATAATGTGGGTATTGCATGTGAATTGTTTATAGTAATCGTATTGCTAAAATTAGAAATGATTTTATGTTAGAAATTTATTATAATAATTTTTTAGTATATTCATATATTTACCATCAGAGGCAAATGTATGTTTATTCAAATTTTCTTTAATTTTTTATGCCAAACTTAAATATCCTTAAAAAATTTTGAATTCGTAAATATGTTCTAGCATTTTATTTCTGAACTAACATAAAAAAGGCTGTAACTTATTTCATCCAATAAGTTAAAGTGAAAGCAGTTTTTATCATGAAAAATAATTTTTGATAAATTCTTATATAAATTTATGTGAATTATCATAAGTTTCAAATTTTTTTAAAGTATTTTACTTACGTGAAAATGAATCCTTCTTGGTTGAATCTTCAGATGATGCAGACATTTTCTTAATATAACTGTTTATGAAATTACCTGTTTCAGAATTCTCATTTTTTATCCTATGTGCATCAATTTCTTTCCTGTTAAAATAAAGAAAATTTCGATAATATCTTAATGTAGTTTACTATTTGTCTATAAGCTGATATGAATTGTTGATTTTCAGTACACAACTTGTGCTATTATGCACATGAATTAAAATGATCTATAAACTTGCACATAATTGTCTCTATTTTTAATCATTCTTTAATTAATAATTTAGGTAGAGTCATCAAATATATAAGCAAGAAAGGTCAATCACACATATTTTATTCAGGGTATATTATTGTATTTAATAATAAAAGCAACTCTTCCTTCCGTAAAAATATTTTTTTTTATCTCAGCTATTACTGAAAAACGAAATAAGGGTTTTGTTTATCCATTTTGCTTTTTCAAAAATATAATAATAATTCGAGTTTAATTTCGAATATAATTAGACAGTTGGACATGAATGTTGTGTTTTATATTTCAGTCTGTACATCAGCGTATGTAGGTGCTTGAGTTTTTTGGATTATCTATTTTCAACACATAAATATGATCCACTATTTATGGGGGGGGGAACCTTTACAAAAGGCATGGATTGCATGAGGGAAGATTTACAACAGCTGTTGAATAAACTTCTATGTGTTTTATTTGCAGAGTTGGATGTGAAAATTCTCTCTTTCTTACAGACTCCTCTCTGATTTTACATTCCAGTAAACCTGTAAAACGCATGTATAATACGTAGCATGCAATTTTGATTTTTCAGTTACTCATGGTAATCAGTGATCACACATGATGGTTACTTGGCTTGCGTTTGCCATGGTATTACGATTATTTTGTAATTTATTTATTATCTTGTAATTTATATGCTGCGGTATGATAATCGCATGTTATTCTATCTTTATCAAATTCTCTTTACTGTTTGTTTAAAGTTACAGCATATATAAACTTAGACATTTACATAAATTATTTTTAAAATGCATATATGATACAAGAGACAAAGATTTTATGGTATACCAGTTTTTATAGAGTAAAGTACCCCATTATCAATGGCAAGGAATTATGAAATAATTTCAGGCTTAATTAATAGTAGTTATTTCCGATGGAACTGTTTTATTTAACTTTTAGCAGCATTAAGTGTTTAGTTTGAATTGATATTCCTCTGTAGTATTGTGGTGAATATTCTCGTCCGCCACGCGGGAGACCGGGGTTTGATTAAACGCAGGAGAAATGAGAAATACAGAACCTATATAAATTTTGCAGGCTGTTGGGTGAGTGGGTAGCGTTCCTGAATTCTAAAGTGTTGGTCGATGGTTCGAGTCCCAGTTCAGGCATGGTTTTATTTCTCTGTGTTTCTCTGTCCTTTCTCCTGAGATGATGTATGAATGTGGCCAGCCCTATAAACGGGTTAATGGTGGTCTGACGTAAGTAATGCTACTCGCCTCGGTGACTTGGTTTACAGGTGCCCACCGGGTAACGCTAATGAGTAGCAATTATTGTATTGTACTCTATTATTGAAGATACTGAACTAAATAATTTTTAGTGTTTCCGGCGTTAATTTCATTGTAGAAACAGGTTACAATTTAAATTAGAATGCAATTGCATATATCAATCTTTTTTATTGAATAAAATCATTGTTTAGAAACAATTTGAAAAATGTTAAATATTTATTCTGAATATATTAAAAGATGTTTCAAGAACCGAACACAAACTTATATTAAGGAATCATTTGTGTGAGAAATTTATACAATCAATGATGTTTTTGTACTTCTCTCACTGTATACCTTATAAAAAATTCATTACTTTTAAAATGTGCAAAATATACCTGATGAATGAGAAGAACTGTTGTATGGTTTTTGAATATTTGTCAATATCAGCAACCCTAAATACTTCCATTAATTTTCGTAATCCTGGGAAGGCAATCAATGCGCTAGAAGGATCCGATTTGACTGAAAAAGCATGAGAAAAATTCAAAGCAAGCTGGATTTTATCTGCTTCTTCCTTCTTGAATTTCCGTTCCAATAGAAGTGAGATAATATTGAACGTTAAAGATGATCCAAGAGAATCAGAAATATCCACAGGTTCTCCATTATATGTTTCTAGTTCCTCAATGAAATCTGATAGGCCTTCCTGGAATGAATCTGTATATCAGACTTAAAAACTAAATTATATATAAGAGGTTATGGATTTTATGAGAAGTAAGTTTTACATTGAAAAATACTTATTTCTCTAAATGCAATATATTACTAACATTATGATGTAAAGAATTTATAATTTTAAATGGATTTTTAATTAAAATGAAGAAGTGAATTCGGTACTTGTGTTTGATGACTTCTTTTTCAAATTTTCAAACCATATGAAAGCATAAAAACTTGATTTTAACCAGCACAGATCCCTTCATTGTGTACCCCAAACATATATAGCTATTTTCATTAAGCCTTTATTAGATATGGGGAAAGTCATTTACAGAACTAAATGTTTCATCTCCAAGATTTTAATTCTTTAGGGATAAATTATGATGTATAATTGTAAAATTGTAATTGTAATTGTAAAATTGTAATTGATAATTGTAAATTAATTTCTATGAAAACTAAACATTTGTGGCAAACTTAAATAATTTACACTTAGAGAGAGATAGTATGAGTTTTTTAGATTATTGAGATGTTAAATTACTGAGTAATTTTAGGGTACATTGTGTGTGTGTTACGAAAAAAATTTAAAACGAAAAATTTATTACAGAAATATGGTTTTTTACCAAGTGATGCAACTTTGGCTCTAGTAATCTTCAGACGAATAATGTCAATAATTTATCATCATATTATATTAAATTAATTTAAAATTTTGCAGAAAATATCAATGAAAAGTTAGAAAAATGATATATTTGTCATACCACATACAAAAATGTATTATTTACAGAGGTTGTAAAATGTATTGGAAGATCCATATCAAAAGAAGAGTATTGCAGTACTACTATAGTGTATGAGTTTATTTGGTAGTTAAATCACTTGAATTCTCCTAGGAATGGAATAATACAAGTTCTGTCTGGCAATAAGGGAATTATTGTACCATTCCTCATGCAGAAATTGCTCTTACTCTCCAAGAGGCGTAGGTGAAGAAAAACAGAATCTCATACTTTCTTTCAAACACACTAAAGGTGTTCCATTACGTTAAAGTCCGATGACTGGTAAGTATACGGAAAGTGTGCAACTGAGTCTTCATATTCCTGAAGTCATGATGGGACAGTTTTCCATTATTTTGATAAGTGAAGTCTCCAGACAGAAACAATGTTTGCGCTATAGACTGTAGTTGGTTTGCCAAAAGAGTTATATAATCTATGTTAGTGACCTGCACATGTAAAGTGACAAGGAGACCAACTTCAAACCAGGAGATGAAGTCACAAGCGATTACTCAGCTACCACATTCTTCACTCTAAGTAGGAGGTAGTCTGGGTTTCAGGCTTCATTAGAGGTTTTTCATACGTAAACCCATCACATGGTGAAGAATAGGTGAAACTAGATGATTCGGAAAACAACACATTGTTTCTATTGGTCCATAGTTCATGTTTTATGGTCCTTGTACAACTGTGATCACAATTTCCAATCTGCATTTCTTACCAGGAGTTTAGCAATCTCAGCTCTGCTTCAAATATTTTGCTTATGTAATCTACTCCAAACTGAAAAGATCCATACAGGATTCTTCAGATATTCAACGTCTCAACAGTTCGAGTTTGTCACCAGTAAGAAAAGCAGAAGGAAGACAGCAGCATCACTTTTGTCTTCCGTCTGCTGGTCTTAATCTTAAATGATTTTGTCTCACAGATGTTGTTTTGTGCCACGATATCTGGAAACTTTATATATATATATATATATATATATAAATTAATTTTTATATATTTATTTATAATCATAGATCATTCGATTTATATATACAATAAAAGAGACAGCATATAACTAAAATTTCGGATATATTATAACAGATAACATTTTTAAATTACCGTAATTATATTTTCCCAAGGTCCTTTTCCTAATCCCACATTTCGAGACATAGATAGGCAGAATCTTCTTTGTTCAAGCCAATCTTTTCCATTGGCTGAACCAAAACCTATATTTCAATAAAAATATTGCAGTATTAAAATAGCCGACAAACTTATCGGCAATATTAAAGTTTAAAGGGAAAAGTTTTTAACGAATGCACATAAATTTTCCTTTCAATTTAGGTTACTATGAACTTAAACCTCCCCTTGAGAAACAGTATGTTAGAAATCATTGTATCAGAATTATTTCAAAACATAAAAGAATGGTAGAAATCGAGTAATTTTTGACGAAATTAAACTTCTTTTAATTGAAAATTCTACTCACTTGATTTGAAGTCTAATAAATTATTATGGCAATAAATGAACACTAAAATAATTATGAGATTGCTTGATAAGGAAACACGAAATTGTTCTAGTTATTAAAAATATTTGTCATTTAAGTGAATACACCAGTTCTTCACCAAAATATAAAATTTTCTAATTTTGATTTAATAATGTGTAGCCTTTCATGCCTTCATAATTTTTGTTTATTCAAATGATCACATGCATTCGTAATTCAAAAACTGTAAAGTATTCAATTTAATTTGCAAAATGTGAAGTGCTGAAATTGACCGAATTCTCAAGTACTAATATATTAATAATAAAAATATATTCAGGGAAGCAAGGAAAATCACTTAATGAGATGTCCGTAATCTTTCATTTATGTTCATTCAATTAAGATTTCAATTATAAAATTTTCCAACTTTGTATTCAAATGTTTTTTCTACATAATACATAATAGTGGCGTTTTTATCTATATTTTCACCAAGGCTTTATATATGCTATGGTAAAAGTGCCTAATTGTTGGTTATATATAATATAACTGGTAATATTCATAATCTCCTCTAAGCTCGGTAAATGTTATAAATTATTGAATATTTATCACTTTTATAGGAAAGCATATATAATTTTCAACTCGTAATGGGAAATAGGATGAACTCCGATTATTATGTACAGAAATGATATTTTAATTCAAAAAATAAATATTTTCAAATAATATTAATCATTTCATGCTTAAGAATTTGAAGAATATCATGATGGTTTAGAATAAATTTACAAAGACATTTTAATTTGAAAATTAAAATAACAGTGGCTCTTTTGTATGCTCATTTCAGTAGATATTTTAAATATTAGATAATATCGTGTTTGAAAATACAAATAAATTAAAATTACTAAAAGTAAAATGAAACTTAGTTGTTGTTTCAGTAAATACTTTATTTAATATATATCTAAGCAAAACAGTAACTTTAAATTAAAAATTTGTTAATATTTTGCCATTTGTTGTCTGCCCATACCGTCAAGAAAATAGCAAATAATAATTTACAGTATTACAGAAGGTAATCACAAAATTATTTCTATAACAATCATGCTATCAAAAAATTGAGAATCAATATTGATAATGAATCGTAAATCGTTTTTAAAAACCATTTACGATAAATTGAAAAATTGATTTATCATTTACAATAAATTGATAAATAAAAAAATTGATAATGATTTTTAAAACGTTTTTGCACCTGATGCTATTATCTTTAATTGTAATCTGGTTTATTAAGATAAGAAATAATTGAATGATTCAGGTTTTGAAGTCTTTTCCTTTATGAGTGCATTAAAAATACGCTGATTAATTTATGTCTTATTACTATAAAGAAGTATAATTATGTAATCCGATTGCTTCACATAGGTTTCCAGCACATATATAGCTATTCCCAAATCATATATAACATAGTTTTGCCAATTTCAACACCCAGTTACTTCCACTTCAGGTATAAATGATAGCAACTGTTATGAATCCACTTTACATTGTGTGAGTTGGGTTAAATTATCTCTCATGTATGTGAAATAATATAAAATGGCGGACTATTCTAAAGTAGACATTCAATTAATCTGATACTTAAACAATTAAAAAAGTTTAATTTATATCAAAATGTGATGATTTGTTTACTTTAATATAGTATTTATTTTTATAATATTTTTATACTTGAAATATAATCCCTGATTAAAAATAATCAAAGTTTGAATTTTTGCTCACAGAAGCTTTACTTACAATGTGAGATGGTGCGTTATGATTGTGCAAAAGCCATGAGCTTAATCATCACATTTTTGATAATTTTCGGCTGCTTCTTACAGACGTTACAAAACACTGTAAAGTTATTTTATCAACAATTTAATGCTGTTTTCTTTAATCCGTATTTACTCCGATCATATTAAATTATGGTCCTATTAAATCAAGTTAGACAAAATTCAACTGTAACTATGTAGTAATTAATACAATCTACAAAAGTTTCTATATGGTTAATCCGTATTTACTGTGTTCCTTTAAGATTATAATTCCATCAAGTTGGGATTACCAAGACTAAATTGCATGTGCATAAAATTTAAAATCTATAAAAGATTTGTTATATAATTATGTAGAATATTTTGCTTACCACTCACTGGTAAACATTCATTAGCGATAGTCTATATTATCATTACAGAGTTTGTTGCAATGAATTAGATGACAAAATGATAACGGATAAAAAACTCTAGTTAATTTTGGAACCTAAAGTAATTGCTGGGTTTCTAATGCTGAAATTGTACCTTTGCTCATATTTATTTCTCTTGATAATGCTCTTAAAATTAGATATTTTTTTTAAATTTAAGATTAAAAAAAAATTAATATTTAAGTTTCATAATTGAGGAATTATAAATTTTTATCATTTATCATGTTATGTTTTATGCAATATGAAACTCATACAACTGAAGACTTTTGCTAAGAAATATAATTAAAAGTTTCTGACAAATAAATTATTTTGAAACTCTTTAGTGGTGACAAAAGAATAATATTTAGATTAAATAACATTCATAAGGCAGTAAAAATGTGGAAACATTTATGAGAAAGAAATATGTGTGATTTAAATCTTACCAATATTAGCATGTTTAAAAGCATCAGGTGATCTATCCAAGGAACCTGGATGATTATAGACTTCCTTCATGACATTATATTCGCTTAATATTACAGTAAATTTGGATCCAGTATATAATCTGGAAAAATGCATTAGTTAGTGTCACCAATAAAAATAACTATTTATAATAATGAAAAGTTGAGATAATAATACCAAATTAACAGCAATATTCTGAATTTATGTAATATTATATATCATCTAAGTATTTACTATTATCAAGCAAATTTATGTGCTTATTTATCAATTGTAAAAAATGAATTTATAATTATGAATTTATTGAAAATTAATGAAATATTTTGGAATTTAATTAATTATCATATGTTATAACAGTAATTAATTTATATATAAAAGCATTAATAAATCAATTTGAATATTTGAAACTTAATTTGAATAGAGTGTTATAAATGTTTAGTAATATTAATTTGAAGAATATTGTGCCTCTTAACACACAACAAATGCCATTTTAATAAAAGTGATATTCTTGCATTCAATGATATTAAATAAAAAAGTATATTAAGCCTTTGTTATTTATTTAATGAAAATTTGTTTACTGAATTTAAAACTGAATTACTGATACTAAAATACGAATGTAATGTTGATTTTTGGTTTTAACTGTAGATTGTTATCAAATATGTTCATAAATTTAAAGAGAAATAGAATTTTATATTATACGTTTAATTATAAAATTCCTTTATATAGTAGACATTGCAGAAAACGTTAGTATTTAAAATATTCTGATACTTAAAACTTTTTAATGAAAAAAAAAATTGCAAAATAATTTTTTTTAAAATTAATTGAATGAGAATGTAAGAAATTATTATCATCGAAGTTCAATGATAATTTATATATCTAAAATATTAGTACTTTTTTTTTAAATTTAAAATAACATATTTTTACCTATTTCTTAAATAAATATTTCATTATAACTCTATTAAGTTAAATATTTTAAACTAAAAGCATAAATTTAAATAAATGCAAACATTTGCATTCATTTATTCTGTATTTCAATATTTGTATATTATTCAATTGTATTTTTCAGATATTTCTTAATTTTATACTTTTTTTTAGCCATTTTTTAATTTTTTCTCTAATTTTGGTTTATTTATACAATTTTATTTTTCTTTTGCCTTCAGATCATATTATTTTTTATTCCTAAAACAATTTTAATTATGAATATGATCAAGTTTATTCAATTAAAGACATTCATTTATTAATTATAAGTAAATGCAATACCAAACGTTTTCAATTTTTTTGATGAACTTTATCCTTGTTTTTTATTATTAAATAATTTTTATCAAATGATTCATGATTGTTTCATTTAAAATTTTACAATTATTATTATTTTTACAATTTTTTATTTCGTATTCTATTACTTTTATTGTTTCAATAAATGACATTTTAAAATCATCATTTGATCATTTTGCTTTGATTAAAGAAACAAATAGAGTTGGAATCTTTATTTAATCTTTTCTTTTATCTATTGTTTGTCTCTCAAGGTGGTTACATTCCTCCCCCCTCTCTTTCATAGAGCTTATCATTCAATTGCCGTAACACATTAAATATTCTTGAGGTCATGTGACTTGGTGCACCTGATTCATTTCTAAAAGTTACAACATATTACAATTTATATTTTTGAATAAAGAGTTATTTGTTTTGTCTTACTTTATTTTGAATAAATCAAATTATACAAAGACAGTTATTTTGCTATAGAATTAAATATTTTTTCTATTTTTGATTTTCATGACTGCAGACGCTTAAATTATACTTGAAATCAAAGAATGCAATATTATATATTAATTTTAAAAATTAGCTATGTTTGCCATGCTAGAATGTAGCCTATTTTTAAAATTATTGGTACATTTTTCACACATAGAGAAAAAATATTTAAAATATTTCTAACAATCATAAAACCTTGTCATGGCATTCCTTCTTTTAAAGGTGATCCTTTACTGTAGAGAACGTCGAATACGTGTGTGTAAAATGTACACCATTAATTTTATATAAACTTAATAAGTTTTCAACTGAATAGTTTGTGGGTTTGATTCCCACTTTGGGTTTGTATGTTTATTGTGGTTAGAAAAACGTTTTAAATGAAATCTTTTGATCAAATTAACCTTCATAATAAAAAAAAAGCAAATTTAAAGAAAAAAATCAAACAAATCTAGTCAACCGACGAGATTTGTTTGACAAGATTAGGTCAATAAGTCAATCGACTAGATTTGTTTGACTAGATTGGGGAATTAAAAAAGACAATTACTTAAATTAGATTTGTTTGAACGACTAAAGCAAATCCAGTCTTATCTCGAGTTTCAAAAATGCTTTCGAATCTTTCAAAACAGAGTTTTGAGTCATAGGTCGAAAAATGCTGTTCATGAAAAAATTCTCTTAGCGCAAGATATATCAGAAGTTTTACCCTAGAAAGAAAGCGTAATATTTCCCAAAATTTTCCCAAATAGATATTATTAGGATTACATATTTTTAAATATTATTTCTTTGCAACATAAAAACTCTCTTTCTACAATTTTATTAAATTAAAACATAGTAAAGAAGGCTAAAATCCTCAGATTCCTAAAGAATTGACTGATGAGATTGGTTTACATATTATTATGCATATTATCCAATAATAAATTTGTTTTGCACATTTTATTGTTTGTTTATTTTAACTGAATAAAACAGATAATATATATAAACTTTCTTACTATGATATATGACATATGTAGATGATTTACGATGATAAAGCGTTACATAAGAATTTACCATTTGAGACGAAAATTTAACCAATTCATAATTTTGCAAATCTTCTAAACTAATTTAATAAAGTAAATACATTTTAAATACAAATATAAATTTTTGAATTTAGAAATCTTTCATGGACTTATACTTCAATAGATAATAAGTATTTTTAAAGCTTTATGTTTTTGTGACATATTTAGTTAAATATGTTAAGAAAGGAACACATATTTCTAACACAATGCATAACTGTAGCTCTGTATTTGAATTCAGAAGAGCGTAAAATGTATATTTCATATTGAAATATGCAACTGAAATATATGAAATTCACACTTTAAATTTTGAACGTCGTATGTCAATTTTTGTACCCAATAAGATCATGACAAATAGTATCCCAATTCCTTATATAGTAAAGTATCACCAAAAGATTCATGCAGTTTTAGTTCAGATTAATATATAGATGAAAAGAAAGGATACAAAAAGTTAATCTGTAAAAATTAAATATGTTCGTGCATAAAAAAAACTATTTATATTAATAAAGGAAGTTAGAGCTAATATCTTTATTATAGATTGAACATTATAATTTGTATTCAGTATTTTGTTTATTTTTTAAAATTTACTATTTTTGTTATAAGTTATTTAATATTAATTTGGGGAAAAAGTAATCCATTATTTTTTCGGTAGACGTCTATAGTGATCGATATCTCGTGAGGTATCTATCAAACAATTTCAGATTTATGCTCGTTGGAAAGGTGACATTTGACACTAAAATATCCTC
>JAPDSC010041127.1:0-23214 GCA_026290005.1 Latrodectus geometricus
TATATATATATATATATATATATATATATATGAATAAACATTAATTTAACGTTAAGCATTTATTATTAAGAAACTGAGAACATATAAATAATACTAATAAATACTTATAAGACAATACTGTAACTGGAGATAACTTAGCATTTAAAACACAAAGCAGCAATTTACTATTCTGAAATCTTGATCTCAAAATCCCTAACGAATGCTTAGAACCAGTTTCCTGAAAAATTAAAGGCTAAGAGGAAACACACAAATAAAAGAAATTCATGCAATTCCCTTGTGGAGAAAGTAATTCGTGTGAACAGAAGCATTACTGAAAGGGTCAGAAAGAATAGTTTATTACATCCATTTTAAAACTTTCATCATTAAAATAAGTAATATAAGAATTTTTAGCAGAATGTAGATTTAGTGAGCATTAGTTTTAATCTACAATCCACAAAAATTAGTCTTAAAAATTTTGTCCTTTATATACTATTAAGAATTATTCTAATCATTCTTATAGGATTTTTGCATAATGATTATATTAATGTATATATAAATATATAAAGTGGATAACGAAAATATGTGACTTCCAAAATCTTATAAATGGCCATTATATGATAATTTATTGATAATAAAATAACAGATTTAATAAAAAAATTATTACACATATATTTAAAAGAAGACTTGTGCTTGTTTCGCGTGATTGTTTTTCAGGATAACTTATATAAGGACTACATTGTTTCAAATATTATTTTATTGCTAAATTAAAAACAATTGTAGTCATTTGTGATAATTTATGTTTTTGAATTTTTATATTAACTAAAAATATCAAGATTCTGATATATTAACTTTATATAAGTTAATATTATTAATGTTAATATTATTGTATAATTTTAATTAAAAATATATTTATTTTACAAAATATAATTTGCACTTTGATAGGGATAAGATATTACAAAATTTTATAAATTTTTGCTTCGAGAAATATTGCTTTTGTTTCAGTCACCATGATAACATGAGTTTTGTCTACATTTAAAATGTTATTATAGCCTTGCTATATTTATAATCATGTTTTTGATTAGAAATAAAAAACTTTGTGTATTTAGATTAAATAACATGCAATTACCATATTACGCTTGAAATTTTTAATTATATTTGAAAACTTTTGATAAAATAAATTAAAGGTTTTTATATAAATATTTTTTATATCACTCTACAAATTGGCAACCACATTTATTAATGAATAATGAAGTTGGAGCACTTTGATTAAGCAATCACTCGACGTGTTTAAAAAATGCAAAGTACAGTAATGCTGTATCAGGTGCTAATAATTATCTTTCAACTCTAAACGTTTTCCTATAATGAGGAAAGTTAAAAACAAGGTTGATAAAAGAAATAATATTGTCTTTACTTCATTTAGTGATGAGAAAATGCCTTAAAGCTTTTTTTTAATAATCACAAATTATACTACAAATTTTTATATTTTCTGCATAATTTAATCTGTATCTGTATAAGTAATAATTTTATCAATTTCATAAATTAAAAATATATAGCCAATATTAAAAGTAAAACTTTCAAGCTCAATTCATTTTCCAAAAATTATTTTAATTATGCCACTTTAATTTAAGATATCTTATGTATATATATTCTGGTAAGATACCACAAGAGTCACTATTACGATGAACAATACAGCAAATCTAATTATACAAAACAAAAACTCCAAAAAAAATTGTTTTTGAACATTGATAACTTTAAAATGAACCATAAAACTCATGATGACACCTCAACAGAAAGAGATATTGACAAAATACTGTAATTTACAATTGAGATAAGCAGTTATTGAATTTCAACCAAATTCTTTATGATTATATTTTGGATTTATTAATAAACAATATCCAATTTGCTTACCTAATCATAAAACAGTTGCTATTATATATGTAATTATATTCGACAACTGTGTACTTTTCGGTATAAAAAGATTTTTTTTTCGTTTATAATAAATAAAAAAAATCATATATGACACTTTTTTCAAGGAAATACTATATGTTTTTGGAATATTTTAAAGATTTTCAACTTCTTTAATTGTTTATATATAAACATAGATGTATCAGACTTAATATATAATTTGACAAAAAGGTAACCAAAGTTCCATCTTTCGAGTATTCGAAATCCTAAATAAGTGAAAAATTTTATTTCAAAATATAATAAATTTGACAAATCACCTGAAAATATATTTTTACTCTAATATTCTTACTATAAGTTTCCTGATTTTTATAAAAAAAAAAAAATCTATTTGAACGCTTTATTTGCCAAACCAATTAACTCCATATAAGAAAAAATTTTTAAAAACCGTAAAATAGTAAGCAACTTTTTTTTTAAAGCAAAGATAATTATATTATTTATTAATGGCTTAATGGTATCAATTGTTATCAATGTATCAATGATTTCAACATCAATAAATATATTTGATACTAAAATTTAATAAAATTCAGAAAATGATAATAATCGATTGAGCAAGTAAAGCATTCCATTTTACTCTTCTTACACAAAAGTAAATTATGTTAAATAAGTTTTCAAAGACAAGGGCTTTTAAGGATAAGTTATTTTTAAATTATATGATAAATTTCATAATGAGATCTCCTTATAATAATTAAATAATAATAAATACTTAATAAGAATACTTTTTATATTTTAAAATTTATTTTAATTTTGAATATATTTTGTACATTGGTAAAGTAACTCCATAAAATCCATTTATATCTTTACTTATATTTTATTTTGTAAACAAAGTAAACTTTCTTTAACATTTATAAAACTGTTATCCCATTACACATGATAATTGAAAGTTTTGTTTTTTTATATAAAAATCGTCCCAACATATGTTATTTTACAATACTTGAATTGGACTACAATGTAAACTCATACTTTTTTACCAAAATTGGATTAACTTATTAAATACTTATATTAAATATCAGTTAATTATTTTATGTTTCGTATAAAATATAATAAGAAAAAAGAATCATTCATTATATTTTACCCTTGTATTATTTTGAAAAGCTATTATATGTTTATATATTATATATGTTGTTTGGTTTTTGAATAAATATAATTTATAAAAAATAATTACGACCTAATTTATAAATTGTTTCAATATTTTATTTTCATCAATATTATTTCCTCTACAAATTTTCCTTTTTAATAAAAAATGACATTTCTTCTTATATTACCGCAATCTCGTAAATGACATTACAAATATCAAATAACATTTATTGCGTAAAATTCTCCAAAAAATATTCTTGTTAATACTTAATTTCATTAAAGCTATATCTTACAGAATTTGTGATTTACTTTTCACTAAGATATAAAGGTTATTTGCGTACTTTGTATTTGTGCCACCATTTATAGTAGACTATGTTAATTGATCCACATTTTTTAGAGAATATTAAATTTGTTATTAATGATAGTTATTACACTGTTTTTATAGAAATAAATTATAACGTTTTCTAAGATGCATCAATTTTATTAATAACTTCTCTGCGTTCAGTATTGAATATTTTTTCTTCATAATGTCCGTAAAATTAATTTAAAATAAAATGAGATTTCTTTCTTTAGATGATTAGATCTATAGTTGTTTCAAAACATATTTTTTTTGAAAATTGCAATGATATCTATTTTTGTCAATACCATTTCTTAATTTTGTTTAGTTTAAGAAATACATAATATTTATGTATAAATATTTTTGTTATATGTTTTCTCATAGTAATTTTTTAAAAAAAACATGGTAATTTTGGAATTTGTTATTCCTTTTGTTTTCGGATTTAATTACTTAGAAACTTTATTTAGAGGTAATGTGGTTCCCACGTAATAAAATACACAAACAAAATCAGGCTGAAGTGTTTGGAAATCAAACATTTTCAAATGAAAAAAAAAAATTATGTATTTGAAGAAATGCATTGTAAATGTTATCTTTAATTGGTAATAAATTAATTTTATTATATGCTTTGATGAGAATAGTGTTTAAAAATAGTTGAAATAAATCATTATTTTAAATAATTGATATTTTTTTAAGTTTTACAGGAAACGTTTTTAATAATCACATAAATGCCTTCTATAATATCTATAACTTGAAATAGAAAAATCAACATGCTGTGTAAATATATTATAATAAAAATTTAAATTTTGCATTGGTTTCAAAGATTTTTTTTCACTAAGGTATTTTATTCTCTTATAAATAAAAAGCGTATTTTTATTTTGATTAGTCTCATTTTATTTGATATTTTGATCATCTTAATATACTTAAATCAAATTAATAATTACTTAATCAAGCAATTCATTAATAATTCGACTATTTAATTTAAATTAGCAATGCTTTAATTTATTAGTTCGAAACAATATAGCTATTTTAATGAATACTATGAAACAACAAACATAATAATTGAACAAAAAATGCAATATAACCTGCTTTGAATAGTATAAGAAATTTTTAAACTTTTAAATGAACTATTTATCATTAACTGCAAGAATTGTGATACATTAAATTTGATTTCTGAATGAAAAATTTTACCGAGATTATATTTATATATTAGTATTTCCTTTGGAATAGCGCCATAGTTAGAAGTCCTATAAATATATGCGATGCAACTACAGCATAATATTGCGAAATAAATTTGAGGAATATTTCATTTTAATCAGACAATGCATTCAATTGGATATTAATATATTTCTACTTCTTGATAAAAATAATAGATTAAAGTGCTATCAATAATCATTTCTAAGACGATTTTAAAAATTTAATATTTTCCGATAACGTGCGGAAAATAGTGAGAAACGCTTGTGAATATCTTAACTATAGAAAAATTTTATTCAAAATATCTACATTTGTGAATAATAGTTTTTCTAATCAACTTTAGTAATAATGTGAAAAAGCTCAAATTTTAATTCAATATCTAAGCAAACAATTTCTAAATCACTGAAATTCTATTGTTTGTCAAATAAAAATAGATGTCAGACGATTTTTATTCTTAGTCATATCTTAGATAGCTTCAAATTCATAATCATATGTCAGATAACTTCTTAACTGTATTTAAAAAATGAATGTTAATATTCCTTGTTTGAAGAAACAATGAAATGTTTATAATTGCATAATTTTAATATCAACCATCTTATTTCTTTCATTTTTATTTAAAATTTTATACTCTCTTATCTAATAATATGTGCTGATAATATGCCTTGTGAATATAACAAAATGGATTTATATAATTATGCTACTTAACATTTTGTAATCTTAATTTAATTATCTTAGACTTTTCATACAGGCATTCTATTTAATGCAGAAATTTTCTTTCATTGAATATCACTGAAATATTTTTTAATAAAATAGAAAGCATTTGATATTAAAATGTTCATTATTAACATATTGGTCATATATGTTAATGATGAATGTATTGAACATATTTGATGATAATGAACATGTTGAAATGTTAATAATGAACGTATTGAGCATATATGTTAATGAAAATATTAATGTTAATGGAAATTAAATAATTAAAATGTTAATAAGGAACATATTAAACACATATGTTGATAAAGAAACAATATTAATGATTATTACATGGTACAGAAAAAAAATCGTTATTTTTGTTTGTGTTTAGGATATTTTTTGCAGCTTTTATTTGGTAAGAAAAATTCAAAAATTCATCAATACTTTTGTGATAGTTGATCCTGAAATATATAAAACGAAACATATACAACATTAAGCATCTTTCAAAAATTCTTGCGCTTCAAAACTACAAACAGAACTTAGTACTCTGAAAAAAGAGGGTCAAATCCTTGATAGAGATTTGTCTCCAGGAGTTCCACTTTTCCCTATGAGCATACGAAATAAGAATATCTTGCGTTCTGAGAACGTTCAGTGATATTTCTATTCACCATCTGCACTGAATATTGATAGCTACTTAGAGGGTACAAAATTACTATTTGGGATGCTTTTTTTCTGCTGCTGCGAGGGGAAATGCATTTCGCTCGTGGCAGATGATTCCATTCCATGTACTCGTTCCTTTTCGTTGGCTAAATGCTTTGTGGCCTAAATTACATATACCTCTTCATTTCTGCTCAACTCATCAGGGAAAAATAAGTTTGCCAGATAGATATGAGGACATTTTCCTGTAGATATGTTCTATAGTATTATTTGCATTTCTTGCGAATTTTGAGAATTTGTGCTTGTATAATTTTATGTAGATGAAATTTTATTGTTTTGAATTCATCTTTTACAACGAAATTTATAAAATATGAGCAATAAATTGTATTTCTTTCTCTGAGGAAAAGTGTTGCAAAATTCAACAGAAGTTTTTAGTTCTATTATACATACCTTTTTATCATTATTTTTTTTTATTTATTTTTAAATTTAAAGAAAATTATTTGAATTATTTAATTAGTATAAATTAAGAATGAATTTCAGTTAAAATTTAATATTTATTTCAACTTAAGTATGATGTTACATAAAAAGCTAAGTTTGCATATCATGTAAACTTAATAAACTAAATATGTGATATTCGAAAAAGGTTTTGATATTTACTTATGTATTTCGGAACCATTATTTATACCTTTACAAATTCAAAATGTAATCAACAAGCCTATTTGCAATTATAATTAGAAATAAAAAATTCAATAATTTCCATCTTAATGAATACAGTTGCTCTTTTTTCCTTTTAAAATATTTATATAACATTTGCATCTGAAGGCAAAATATAAATGCTATTACCAACTTATATTTGGCCTTCAGAGATTTTGTTAGCATTATATATATTTTTTATAATTTTGTCCTAAATAATTCACCTGATGAAACGCACGTAATTAAATTTAAATAACTTGAACAACCCATGCATACATCATATAAAGTATTTATAATTAAGTGGAAGAACAAGGCATTCTTCCATTTAAGTAGCCATGAAAAATGCATAAAAATAATTCTACAAGAAAGGAATAAATGGTTTAAAAAAATCAAATCATGGTTTATGTTATTATTTGACCTTTTTGATTTATGCTTAATTAAAATAATATATTTCATCAAGAATGTAATTGTGTATACTCAAAATTTGAAATATCAATGGAATTGTTGCTATACATCGGATATACAGTTCCTCTAAATGTATGTTTTATCTCTTATAGAGCCGCCCAACCTGTCTAGTGGTTAGCGTACCTGACTACAGATGGGTGGGACCTGGGTTCGAATCCTGGCTCGGGCATGGATGTAATTTCTCTCTTTCTTGTCTTTGTCCTTTCTTTGTGTGTAATTGGTTGACTACCCTATGGCATGTGTGTACTGAGGAAGTCGGACTCCACACCAAATATGGAAAAGTGGAGCAGCGCACCCCATATTGCCTGACTGGCACACGACAACATCATCTCTTATAGGGATCTATGTAAGGCTTATTATGGCTTATATAAGAGTGATGAAATAAATTAATATATTTTAATAAATATAATATTTTACGAATGAAATAATAAAAGAGAAATTACATTTTGATATCTCATTTGATTATAACTTTATCATTATGTTTAATTACAACATTCTACGCTATCAAGCAATATAAAAGCTGCTGTTTCCAGAATAAATTAAATATATATATCTTATAAAATAATATAACTAATTTTTAATTGGAAAATAATTAGTATTATTTAAGCACTGCCCATGATTTTGTATTCAAATTCTTAACGTGCGAAGTGACATGTGCATATCAAAATCAAAACTGTTGATAAATTTTGAAAAAGTAATTATTTTCTTAAAATTTATTTAAAAGTAATGGTTTTTAATGAAAAAAATTAAATGTCATATTTTCAAATCATATTAAAATAGCATATTAATATACCATATGGAAAGGCAAATAAAGAATTACCCGTTTAACTGTAACCGTGTTCGTGAGACAGTAAAGTAAAAAAAAAAATATTCTTTGTTGCTTGATTTGAAATTTAAAACTAACTTTTAGTTGCTTTTTTTGTTTTTTTGCAAAGCTGCATAGCGAAAATCATCGATTGGCTCATCCGAAATGCCTTGCATGAAGGGACCATCAATAACCACACCCTTCTAGATAAAACTTGCCAACCGAACTCTCACCAAGAGCTATCAGTCACCATTCTTCTCCACTATCTCCCACGCTACAATCTGTCTTTCTGATCATGCATAATGTCTTCGACATTTAAAGGATGAGGATGGATCAAAGATGAATGGAATTATTAAGGACTGCTTTTGACTTTTAAACAAAGTTACAGAAAAATGCGTCTGAGAAGTTTCAGTTAATAAATATATTTAATAAATTATTGTCATGTGTATAGAAATTGTATCAGTATCATTACTGTTACAAATTACTACAGCACACACAATATTTTAAACTTCCTGATCAAAATATACTATAAATTAAAATAAATTATTTATGTATTTAATAGGTATAAGAATTTTTTAACAATACCTAAAAAATAATGTAAATTATGAAATTAATTTAGTCGATTAGATTATATAAACTAAATGTAGTGGGCAATTCAATTGAAGCAATTTTTTGAAAAAATAAAATTTAAAAAAAAAAATAATAATTTTAATGATTTTCTTAAGTATTGCATTTCAAACCATAATTTTACTTAAGTAATATTATGCAAATTTAATTATTTAAAGTCGGATATACAAAGGCAACTATTCATATTTAAAAATAGTTGCATTATTATTTCAGAAATTTTAACTAAAACAAAAATTACTTAAAATAATATATTTAATTGTAATAACTATAGAAAGCTTCATTAAATGTATTGAACTTGAAAATACATATTAATAAAAACTTTTCTCACAAAAATATGTATCTCCATTTTATCGTATGTAAAATATTGTTTTTGTTACTTATGTCACTTGGCGAAACAAAACCTGTTTATCAGGGACAGGGCAAACAGTCAGAAAGAGCGTCTTCCGTTTTTGAGCAAAGAACCCTTCTAGGAGTGTGGAAGTACGACTTTGGCTCATAGATGACAGCATCATCTAGGTCTTCCAATTTAGGAATAAAAAGCCACAGAAGACCCAAGCCCTGGCTCCTAACATGCCCAGATGTATTAATTTGGAATGGAATTATATATGACATTTTGGCCAAGTCACATTTTACATGTCCCTGTCACCATTAGTTAATATGACAGATCGTCAGATAAGCCAATATTCGAACTCACTACTTTACTAATTAGAACAATTTTTTCTACAACCATTGCCAACATGGTCTTCGTATATTATTTTAAATTACATTGCTACATGGGGAACATATTTCCCTCATTTCTTCATAAAGACCTGTTCTTTAAAATGGTTAAAAATATAAATGAATTAATTAAACCTAATATATTTTCAACTCTCAAAATACAAGAATTGTGAATTATCTGAAAAAGAATTGCATTGTTTAAACTATGAATCTATAAATACAACAATTTTTATAAACAGTATTTTACAAACAAGAACGAGATTCAAATAACAAAATTCGTTAATTTCGTCCACGAATATATTACTTTCAAATACTGAGTTTAAAATATTGAATTGAAAATAATTTTTAAGCAAACGCATTCTATAAATAAAATCTTTGACTATAAATTGAATTTTGATAACATATCATCTTAAGTATAAAATTGATCTTTCAACAATGTAGATCATTTTTCTCTAATTACTTTCAAATATATACTGATATTTTTATGTATGCGAGATGCTTAAATAATTAATAGGCTTATTAATTTAATGTTTGGAATATATTCTGAAAACATATAATGCAAAAACAGATTTCTTTTATCTGAGGTTATGACCACTTTTTAAGAAAAGCAGTCTTCAAGTGTATTCATTTAATCGGTTCAAGAAAGACTTGTCAAAATCAATTTCTTAATTTTCTTATTATTTGTTGTTTCAATCAATTCCAACTGCAAAAAAAAATTACATAAAGTTAAAAAATTCATATTGTATAAAAATGTCGTTAAAATATCTGCATTATAGAAAAGTTTTTCAAAAATGTACCTTTGTGTCCCATTGTAAAAATTACTTTTTTTTTATTTATGTGGAAGTTTATAAATATATCCAAACTTTCACACAATTTTTTAATTGAATTAATCATCCTTAGAATAAACTGCAAGTGTTTTTACTAATATTTTTGTTTTATAAAATTTACCTCACAAGATTAATTTTTCTTCTTTTTTTAGTGTAAGACATACAATACATACTATCATTCTCAGAATTGGCTGTTACACTCATATTATTCGCATGGAAAGTTCTTCTAACAAGATGTGATGGCCCACAAAAGGAACATATCCAGTTTTAAACGAAAAAAAGTTGTCACCTTGTATTGAACAAAATTGACTTCGACTTTAACCTTACACAGTGACCGTCAGCAGGCAGAAATGAAATAAAGAAAGAACTACTAGGGGAAAAAGAAAAAAAAGGGGCAAAAAATAGAGAGCCAAATTTCCTCCGGTTTCTTCCACGATCTTTCCGATCGATTTGATTCACAAGATCTCAGCTCCATGCGAAGCAAAAATCCGTCCCACCAATTTCCAGAACTATGCTTCAACGAGTAAGTATTAGGCCTAATGATGCGGCTTTCCTTTTTTTTTCCTTCTTTTATTCTACCGTTCATTGAGTGGGAAGTTGCGACCAACCCTTTCTGATTCCATTATTATGCCAAGAAGTGTTCGAGTCTATATTCTGAGCCATCTGAATCTGATAAAGAGACGTGATGATTTCAATCTCCCCCTGAGTTTTCTACTTTTCTTAAATATTTCATACCTGAGTTATGAAACTCCAGATATCCACGACATGATGTTCTGTGGAGATGAAATCGCTCCTCGGGGAATATCGGCTTTTATCTTTCATTTTCTCAGTTTTTCTTCTATTTCTTTATTTGCACGGAGTTTTTGGAAGTCGTTACAAAACTTTTCGGAGTATACCGTTTCTAATAATTCAGATATATTTGGTGCATCATATCTTTGCAATAAATGATGAGGAATATGTGATAGGTATAGAAGGAAATGAGCTTTTCTACTTATGAAGTCCGGATCATATTTAAAGAGCAATTTTAACTCTTATTGCACTATTTCCCAAACTTAAAGATATTTTTTTTATTTTTCTTTAAACAGAATATGTTACAAATTGAAAGTTATATATTAAAGTATTTTCTTTTACTCTTCTATTGTGTTCTGATTTCAATATTGATTTCAATATTCTGAATGTTATAAAAATAAAATGTAAGATTCCTATTGTAAATATTTTTGTCTAATTAGTGAATCTTTGTGTACATAAATGTCAATAACTAACTTCTAACTATTATACATCTTTTATTTTCTTTTAAAATTTATGAGTGTATTTTGAGACACAATTTTGAAGAAGGACCAAACTCTGCATTTAATGTGTTTTGCAAAGAATCATGGAAAGAATATAGGCTGCAAATAAATAAAAGTTATTAAATTACTTTTTAAATACTTATGCATTATTTGAAACATTTAAAAAATTATTACATTCAAAATATTTTTAGAGGTAAAAAGAAATTCAACTTAAAGAAAAGATAATTAAAATTTGATATAAAACTCACGCAAAAGAGAATTTCAGGAATAATAATGAAATGTTTATAACAAAAATAATGTATGCAACGTTTCCAATGCAAAAGATATTATTATTAATACTTTGTATTGTTTGTTTCATATCTGATATAACTAATATTATTTTAGGTAGTCTCAAGAAGTCTTTCATTTTAAAAGGTGTTTGAAAACTTTCCTTTAAAATTAAATTTTCAATGGAGCTTAAATCTTTTGATCACGTTCTTTTTTCCTTTTGCAGAACCTTCAAACTTTTTTTTTTTTTTTATCAAAACGACTCATATATTTTAGTGATATGAAATCCAATTTGAAAATAAATGTGACTTGGTGGCTAAGAATGAGCAAAACTGTTAATAATATGTTGTTGCGGATTATGGCTGTGATGTACTTAATATAATTTTTATATATTAAGTACATTACTTCCTCTCTTTTAGATTTTAAATCTATAATAATGTGATGGAAATTTTACAACACGTCCATTTCCAACAGCTTTCTCAACCATTCCATTGGATTGTGAATGATGTGGACTAATAAATTGACATTCTATATCCCATTCTTTTAGACATTGCTTAAACTCAAAACTGTTAAAGGGATTGTTATCACAAACAATTATTTCAGGTACACCAAATCTAGCAAAGATTAGTTTTAGAGATTTTATCATACTTTCCACTGTTTTAGTAGTTACCTTTTCTACTTCAACCCATTTTGAGTAATATTTAATCAGCACCAAGAAATTATTATTTCTGTAAAACATTATGTCAATGCCAATTTTATGATATGGTCTGCTCGGTACATCATGCGGCATTAATGGTTTTTTAGACTGAGCCTTCCAAAATTTCTCACAAATAGCACATTTTTCAATTATATTTTCGATATCTTTATTAAGTCCAGGCCAATAAAATATTTCTCTTGCCCTATTTTTACATTTTTCTATACCAAGATGAGATTCATGTATTAAATTTAGAATTTCTTTGCGCAATGATACAGGAACTACTAATTCATTGTTTAAAAATAGTAAATCATCAATTATAAACAAAACACTTTGCAATTTATAATAATTTCTAAGGTCTTCAGGAATTTTCTTTTTATTTGGCCATCCTTCCTTACAGTAAGTTAAAATAATTTTAAGTTCTTCATCAGATTCTAATCATTTTTAAACTGCTTGATTCTGCATTCACTCATGGGAAAATGTTTTACAATATAAGGAACCATATTTAACATTTCTGGGTCATCACTTACCTTATCTTTAATGTATGCCCCAGATAATGTATCTGCTAAATACATCTGACTACCGGGTAAATATGAAATACTGTAATCATATTTTAATAATTTTAAGAGCATTTTCTGCAAATGAATTGAAATTTTATTAATTGGTTTTTTAACAATTGCCAATAGTTTCTTATGATCAGTTTGTATGAGAACCCTATGACCGTATAATAAATTATGGTATTTTTCAAAAGTAAAAATTAATAGCTTAAAATTCCTTCTCACACTACTATGACACTTATGAATTTAATAACAATACATAACAGAGTGCCTATTTGACTTTACAGTAATAATTGGAAAGATATTTTTTTGTCAATTTTATTGTGGAAATCTTACATAAGAATTTAAAACATCGAAATTCTCCAGATCTTTACAAATAAGTATCATTGTTATGGGATATTGGTAATAGAAATAATGTTCAATTATTTTGATGTCCAATGATGGATTAATTAAACCAACAAAGCTAAAAAAATAAAACCATAATACAAATAAAAACAAAGAAAAAAATATATGTGTAAAGAAGCTAATCGTTCATAATATAATCTCTTATTCAAGAGAATAAGTAAAAATGAGCTATTTAATAGAAGCAATTATTAATAATAATTAAAAGGCATGGTAATTAAATATTTAGACTAAATAATTAAAATGAATAATTATGAATCACCGTAAGAGCAACTGCCATAATTATGTGAATTTGTATAATAACACATTCAATTGTTGGTATAGTTTTATTTCTCTTTTCATAGCTATTTTTGCTATAGCTATTTTTCTTTTCATAGCTATATCAAGTGTTTGCTTTGATAATTTGCATTTATTTCCAATATAGTTCACCACAAGTGAATTTTAAGCAATCGTTAATTCTCAAGTCTTTTCAAAGCAGTGTGGTGAAATAGAAACATTATGGACAAACAAACATTCTGTGTAACATAATATATAATACAAAACATGGTATACAAAATATAATAAATTAAATATGAAAACAGGGTTATATCAAAAAAATTATTCAATAAATTACATAATAAAATGTATGTAAAATTATACCTAAATTTGAAATAATCCATTCTTGAGTCATACTAAATCATTATTAAGATAGTATAAATTCTTCTAAATATACTAATTTTGTTTCATATCTTATTTAACATTGCACTTTTCCCCTCTAATATATAGAGGCACAAAAATCGGAATAATTTTTAAAATAATTATTACTGTGGTTATCACCGCAGAATGAAAGCTCATAAAAATTATAAAAATTAACTTGTGAAATTTGGTGATTAAACATCATTAATACTTTTTCTCAATTAAACAGTATATGTAGATCAAGGGATTTCATTCCAGTATAAAAGTCAGAAAACTAAAAATGTTGAAACGCATCAAGAAAGAACAATGGTGTGGGTACGGATTACGGTCTCTCTGTCATCTCAACGTGTGATTCACGAAGTAATGTATTCATTTCTCAATGAGAACCTTGTATGTTTAATTATCTTTCAGCTTGTCAAATTTTATAATATTGTCCCGACTTACAAGTGGATGTTGTGTGATCAAGTAATACAAATAATCTAATTTGATGTCATTTAGTACGTACTTCATTACATATTTCTTAAGACTATTAAGATATTACTGTATGAAAGTTTCTCTGAGAAAAAGGAGCAATTTGCTTTTATTTGGAACCAGAAAAAGATAATCGGAACAAAAAATGTCTTTTGAAAACTGTATAACATCTCCTTTCTAAGTATTATCCTTATAACATCATCCGTAGCTTTTGGTGAATGCATGACTCAGCACACTTATGAGGAATTAGCAAATATCCACTTTATGTGCAACGATGCAAAAGAAATTAGTTTGTACCTCAAAAAATTTGCAAATAATTGTTTTCAATTGGTCGTATATCAAGTAATTTAACTCCTCTCAGTCTGAATAAATTGAGGTTCAGTCGCTAAACCGTTCATTTGTCCCTAATCAAGTGGACATTTTCTTCTGAAGATATTTGAAATCTTAAGTATACAATATAAGTATACATCAGCTAACATCAACAAAGCGGAATCAGCTGAAATTTACAGGACGAGTTTTGAAGTTTCCACTGAATAAAATTACGCAATCCCAGAAAAATTCGAGAGAATTCGCAAGGCATTCCTTCGCCGATGTCAACAGTGCAACAACACACATGATCTAAATTTTGAGACTTTGCTGTGAAATTTAAAAAACAATTAATTTAATTGGCTAATTTTTGGTATCATTATATTTTCATTTTTTCAACTTTGATTGATGCTCATGTAGGAATTCTAATATTCCTTTTTCCTGCCTCTCAGAGTGGAATACGACGCTATGTGTATAATACTTGCTCATCTGGATGGGTACAGTTATTGCCTAATTTGTGAAAAAAAACAATTACTTTTTAAATTAAGTTTTTATATATTTTAATTTTAAAATGTTAATACTGGGCCAGGGCTTTTGAATTTTTTATATCTTAAATTTGAAAAAAATGGGTCAAAAACTTTAAAATATTTTAACTTGACAGTGTGCTTATATAGTATTTTCTATACAAGGTGAACAATATTTGTTATTTTCAATTATATTGATATACGTAAGATCAATACTGATACAATTAAAAGTTTTGCTCATTATAAGACTAGTGTTTCTGGGAAGTCTTTATAATATAACCCTAAGCAATGCTATGTAAATAAAGAAATATTATTTTGCAGAAAGTTAATAATTCAAACAGTTTAAAGAGATTTATTTTGAAATTTAAGCAAATATTTATTATTTATAACAACAAGAAATTATTTTAATTATTTAAAATTATGCAAATAATGTCAAAAAAATTTAAATATTTTCATATAAAGTTCTACTTTTGATTTAACTATATGTGTCTATAATAAAAGCAAATATTCTCACATGGCATATCTAATAACTGAAAATTAACAATAAGTAAAGAAAAATATAATACAAACAAAAAATAATAATATGATTATGGCTATTTTCTGTATATAATGATTAGCTTAGATATGCTTATTTCAAGCTTACCATTCTTATTTCAATTTCTTAATGCTGAATAGAATTTGTATTTAAGTTATGAAAATCATTTTTATTGGTGCATTTAAATCACTTTTTCAGCATCATATTTTATTTTTTCTTTACAACACCTGCAGAAGAAAATTTTTAAACTGTGTTTTCTTACAAACATAACCTCTAGGAAAGTTGAGGAAAGAGAATACATCGGTATTGTTAGAAATTTCATATTTTTGAAGTACTTAAATTTCACATTCGAGAATATTTAGAATTTGCATACAATTTCAATTTAATATAGTAACAAAACACAGTTGTAATTTAGGATTGAAATATATTTTTCTAAATATAAGGTATTTGACTGTAAGGAACTTTTGGGAATGTGAAATGTACAATCCTTTATTATAAATTGTAAATTTGCTACTTATACATTTCATAAATGTTGAAATTTATAACTCGTTTATAATTATATTTAATATGAATGCTAAGCTTGATACTTGTCTACAAACACGCATAATGATTGGACAATTTTTAACTTAAATGTATAACCTTATGTATTTTTTTTTCCTTTATGGTTTACTGTCAAATAATTCACATGAAATAATTCCCAAATTATTTTCATTATTCATTGCTATTTTGTAAATCAATGATTTTTATGAATCACATATAATTTCATAAGTTTCATTCTATTTGTTAAATAGTATCATAATGAATCTCAGTTAGGCAAATATATTTTTTTAAAAACAATTGGATCAATTTAAACCTGAAAAAAATTGTCTGAAAGTTATGCAAATGAATGGAATATATAATGCGTTCTTATATTATTATTTTATAACGTTCCTATTTTTTATATGATCTCCTGTAAGAGGTGACAATTATCCTACAATAAAATAGTTACTGAAATCCATGGTTAATATAAGAAATTATATACAATGAATCACAATTTTATGAATGGTAAAAATTCCACGTGAGTAAGCCAGATTAGTACATCCCTTATTCCTAACTCCCATTCTTATTATTGGGGTGAACACATTTGTTTTGTATATATGGTACAATAAACTTACAGAGTAAATTAAAAAGTACTTATTTCTTAAATACAAAAACATAAATGGTTATACAGACCTTGATAAGTCCATCAAATCAATAAAAAATTTATTCCAATCAATGATAAACATTTCGGTAATCAATTAGTAACGAAATGTTTATTATTTATTCAATAACTAACTAACATTTCTTAGAATTGGTAATATTAGTTTAGAATAACAAACATTGGGCACTCTGGATGCATAGAATCAATTTTTTGAAAATTTGTTTGGAAACTACATTTAGTAGTTGAAATAAACTTTTTAATCGAGCTGAGTAATAAGCATATTCAACCAATAAAAGTTATTAATATAGTGTTTCGAATATATCAAATTTGCTGCATTTAAGCGAATATATTCTGGATAGTCTTACAATTCTTATTCCTTAAAATCAATTCCATAATCTTAAGATACTTACTAATAATCCATCAGACATATTTCTATTGTCGTGAGGACCCTTATTTGTGCGACTAAATTTAATCGGTACAACAAAAGTAATTAATATACCGTGTCATGAATTCCTGTAAATATAGCTCTTCTGACTTTTTATTAAATATTTTCAAAACAAAAGATGCGTAATTAAAACTAAATTGCTAGCAGTAAAAAAAAAGGTAATTTATTTGAAAAATATATCCTAATGTATTTGATACTAAATATATTAATATTTGGTTGGGAATTTATTAAACCACGACGTTTGGGCAAAGTAGGTGGATCTGGTGGCTTACTGTACAGTAGACCAGTCTTCATTTCGTCATCAAATGGTGTGCCATTATGAATCCTAAAGTAGTGATATTGGTAATTTAGAAACATTGATTTAAACAGAAAACGCGCAGATTTGATGTTTCTCGCCATATGGTTGGTCGGTTGGTTGGGATTAATTGCGCAAGGTCCAAGAAAGACAAGCTGCGCCAAAAATTAAATAATAATTTAGATAACACCTTATTTAAAACTCTAATAATAAGGACATTAATAGACAAGCTTTTATAGCTTGTAACATATGTGAAAAAAATATTGTCGGATTTGGCTTTTCCCAATTTAGTCAATATTTTTTTTATCGGTTTTAGATAACTCCTTAGAATGTGCACATGAGACATGAACTTCTGCCCTGTTATACAGAGCATTATCGTCCATGAAGTATTATTTGGAATGAGAGTAAAATTAAAGGGAGTACTTAATTTGCTAGCATACTTACGTATTTTATGACTGTTTATTTACCACCGAGTTCACCACTTCCAAACCAGTAATTTATTCTCTGCTTCATGATGCTCCCATCAGCGCATGATAATCAATGTAGTCCGAGCAAGAAAAGGATGATTCATGATTAGTTTTCAAATTCGAACTACGTATAAAAATTTATGGAGCTTTTGTCAATTTTATTAGAAGTTATTCTCATGGAAGTTCTTATTACAACATTGAGTACAATGCCTCACTTTTTAATCAACACTTTAACAATTATAAATCAAACTCCATTTAAATGTATGGCAAATCTCTTAACTATAGATATTATTTATTTATAAAAGTAAATAGGAAGTCTTTTATACTAAACTTATTTTTAAACTAGTAAAAATTATTGTAACTTATTTTTTACTAAAAAAAATTCTTTTGTGTGAAGGATTTTTCATCAAATTTATATTCTTAGAAAAGGACATTTAAAGATAAAACTTGTGTGGGAACCAATTGATAAGAAAAAAACACAGAATTTAATGTATATTTCAAACAGTGTAATCTAATAACAATCCATTTTTACATTTGTAGAAATAAAGTAGCCGTTGTCTTATTTCAGAATACCTGGCAGCTTAGATCTGAATTGAATTCTTAAAGAATGGTTTATCCTTAAATTTAAATTAAGAAACTATGTACTTGAAAATACTTTCTTAACACATTTTTGAGGCTTAAGTTTAATCATTTTGCAATTATTATACAGTTGTTATTTAATCTTAAAACATAAACATTAAAAAAATATTAAACTTGTGTGGAGTGGTATATATTTCAAATTCCAATTTTAATTAAAATATAAACATGTAACTTAGTAAAAATTTCGTTTTAAAAGGAATTGTCAAAAATTTTATATTTTTGTAATAGGACTGTATGATCTCTTAAAATCTTAGGAACAAATGCATAGGTAAGATAATACAAATCCTTATGTATGATTTAAAAATGATATGTTATTAAATATTTCTTTTTCATTTGCAGAAATATAAAATACCCATTTCTTATTTCAGATTACCTGGCAGTTTAGATCTGAACTAAATTCTTAACAAATGTTTGATAGTAACTTTTATCATTGAAAAACTAGGTTTTGAAAAAAAAATTCTTTACACGTTTCTATACTACAAGTTATTGTGATTCCGCAATTATTATGCATTTTGTTATTTAATCTCAAAACATGAAACATTATAAAAAAATAATTAGATCAGCATGGAGTATTGTATATATAATTAAAAGTCACATTTTTAATTAATGAAAAAGACAAAAGTTAGAGAATAATATGTTAAAACATGACTCATCATAATATTTAGGTAAAACTCTTAATTATCATGTTCACTTTTATTCTAGATTCAGGAACATAGCAAAGGTATGAGGAACAAGTAACAATAAATGCAAATCAAAAACTAAAACTAACATATTAAGATAGTTTATTAATAAAACAAAGCCTTTTTTATAAATCAATTACTATTTTAAACTTATACTTTAAGCTGTTTTCAATATTAAGGCAGTCCCTTACAATACTATTTTTAAAAATCAAACTGAATTTTACTGAATCTCTGTCTCTACGCACCATTTCAGAGCCCGAATAGATAATCTTAAATATACATTCTCTTTCACCCCAGCTATTTCTGTATGTCTCATTGAAAACCTCCACCATATTCTTTTATTTCACTTCGGAAGCGAAATGAAGCATCCCATTCTGGGACATCCCCTCACCACACATTTACTGCATCCCGTCCCGACACTGAACCCTTTTACATCTTTTCTCTCCCCATTGCTTCCAAATGGCTATTACGTTTTAAAGCACATATGCCTCTTGATTATTGACGAAAACAGTTTCCTGTTAACAACGTTGCCTGGAATATTGATAGCTACTTTGCAATACGATGCTTCAGGGGAAAATAGTAGCGCGACATAACAGCGTTCTGGAAATATCTGGAACCTAATCCGGGATGTCACATCGTGAAACACAAACGGAAAGAGAACCCGACAATTTAGAAGCGAGACAAAATTAGTTCGCTTACCTGGAAATATTCCTCTCGTGACGTGTACATGAGTTGTGCTTGCCATTCTGGAGAAATGTTTTAAATACTCTCGTTGGAATCGCTTAGATAGATATTTAAGCTGAAACCGTGACTAAAGAATGTTTGAGCTCCTGTAAATTGCCAGCAATATAACTCGAACTCAAATTATACTATCTCTGACAGAATTACTTTCCGTGAAACGCACTTTTAATCTCTAAGCATTAAAGATGGTAATGTACCATTTAAAGCCAGTTATTTTTACACTTGCTAAATTTCAACTGATTAACATATAATTTAAAGTTATTAAGTAAATAATGATTCTGTTATATTTTTAATGTATGGTGTAAACTAAATGTAAAATAATTTTACAGAATCCTTAGATTTAAAATGATTCAGAATAGCATTAAATGTATTAAATAATTTAACATTTTCTTTCGCAATTTTATAATAGTAATGAAATAATTCTTAATGATAACATATTTGATTATTATGTAAATAAATATAACAAAACTATTTTATATAAATGGCTCTAATTTTTGTATACTATTAATTCGTGAAAATCTCATGAATGATTTCCCTTTCTCATGAATGATTTCCCATTTAACACTGAACCATAGACATAAAATTTCACTTAATATAGGATATTAAATTTCTCTTTAACGTAATATATTTTATTAAATACATTTACAATTAAAATAAATAGAAAAGTGATTATACAGAATTACTCAAATTTAATTTCTCTACTCTATATGTTTAATTAAACAGTATTCCCAACAGGTAAACTTCATTAAAGATTTTACTCTAATAACAAAATTTGTGAAGCAACACAATTTTTAAAGAAGTTTCCATATAAACAATAATTTAATTTTTAGTATGTTTTTATCATTTTTCGCTCATTTCATTTTTTTAACAATTTAATGCTTTATATATATATTTTTTTTTTATTTTTCACTTGCATCTATTGAAGATATAATGTTTCATTCAGTATATATATACAAATAATTTCAATTTTAAACGATGTGGTTATAGGGAAATAATTGCATTTAGAAACAAATTGTTAATTCATTGGAAACACATTTTATGGAATTAGTTTTATATCTACCAGATCAGCTAATTTCGCTAATGATGAAAGACAACCAAATTTTCAATTAATAATTTTATTAATATTTTACAAATAATCCTGATTCTAAAAATTTATAAGAACAAAATAATTAATTTCTATACATTAGAGTTTTACGTCAAATGGATTTTTAAAGAAAAAATGTATTACCATTAATTCTACTAAATTCTTTATCAATAATTTTAAATTAATTTTTTTTTTAAATATAATGTGAGATGATATTTTGTTTATTTGACTTGCAGCAAAATGCATTTCGTATATATAAGGATTAAAGTTTTGTGAGAATAAGACGTGTATAACTATATATATATATATATATATATATATATATATATATGTGTGTGTGTGTGTGTGTGTGTGTGTGTGTGTGTGTGTGTCATGGATAATTGTAGAAAAGTGAGATGCATTAATTTAAACATTTATTTGTATTTAAATTTAATATTAATAGAACTGCTTTTTAAGTTTAAGGAAAAGCAATTTTTGTTTGTATTTTACAAATAAAGGAAAGTAATATATTAAAAATGAGTAAATAAGAAAATTTTATTGTTTATATGGTTAGTTATTAATAAAATATAAGTAAAACTCAACTCATAAAAAAATAATAAATAAATAAATAAAAAATAAACATTCTTTAAAACTTCAAACTCACTAAAGTTTGTGAATCAAAAATTTTCGTAATTAAGATTGTATTGTACTATTTAAGAATTGTTGTAATAAAAATTACAGGGAAAATTGAATTTTATCACTATAAGCATAAATGTTTCTAAACCATAACTTGCTTTTTAAGTCCATACACATTGTCAAAACTATGAAAATCACCATCTGCTACAAAAAATATAATTTTTATGAATTTATTGCGGAAATTACTTCACAAGTATACACACACTACTATCACAATCATTGTCATCCTCATCACACAAAGGTACTGAACTGTCACTTTCTTTTTCAACAGAAATCAAAATTTCTCCTGGGGAAGTTTTAACAGCTGCAAAGTAATTAACAAGACCAATGTATCTTTATTTTCATAATCTATTTTCAATTTCTTTTCGGCAAAAATAAAATCACTATTTTCTTCTAATTGACTTACGTTTTCCTCATAGGATAGGATTTTCTGAAACTGTTGCTTATGATGGATTGACACACTGACACACATTCCTCCAAGTTTTTGCTATATAATACAGTGAATTTAAGATAGCTATTTTGAATGGCATTGTGTCCTTCCCAGACACTATCTAACCTCGTAATATCCGCGCAACAAATTTTTTCGTAGTAAGCTTTGAAATCATGGAATATTCTTAAAACATTTACTGTAAGCTGCTTGTGTAGTTTGCTGTAAAGAACTCAATTCTGATATTTCTGAAATTTATTATTTTTTTTGGCTATGCAGAGCATTGATCATCAAATTAATTCTTTATTTTGTGTTCCTGTCTGACATTAAAGAATATAAATTTGTCTTTAAAAAGGTCTGTAGTTATCTGTAGTTAAGCTTTTATTGGCCTCGTGTTTTGTAAGCAAAATTTACATATTCTTGAGATATCAATAGTTTTTGGACATTTCAGCAACAAATGGGCAAATCTTTCCAAACCCACCAGATCTCACTCCAAGCAATACATTAAGACCAAGTTAACTGTTTTCAATTCGATTTAAATTCTCACTTTTAAATATGTTTTTACTTTTAAATATATAAAGTTTTGTTTGGAAGAACACAAAGAAATAGTTCACTATTTGGAAGGAGTAGGTGCATGCTAGATATTTCCTACTTCAGTGTGCTACCGACTTACTCATTCCATGCAATACTGAAGAGCACAGTGCACTACAAATGTGCTAGAGTGATTATATGAGCAAAAAGTGTACCTCTTTCCACAATGAATCAAATCCGCGCAAGACGGCAATTCTTAGCTCATACGGATTGTTGCAATAGAAAATATTGCGACATATA
>JAPDSC010041139.1:0-19043 GCA_026290005.1 Latrodectus geometricus
ATAATATAATAAAAACTGAAATTGATATTTCTATCAGAAGGTTTATTGTAGGTATTCTTAGTAAACTATATTTTCACATCTTCTTTCAGAGTTTACTGGCGGGAATTTAATTTAGACTGAACACATGAACTTATCGACTTAATTTCTAAGACAATATTTTTTTTAATAAAGTTATGATCCTAAAATGCAAAAGCTGCTTTCTATAAGGGTTTTTTTCTGGGAAACGACAATTAATAGTTTGTGAAAAAAGAAACGGTGTTTTTATCTATAAATAATTTATAAATATCTTCTAAATGCAAATATGCATGAAAATAGAAAAGAAGAATGGTAATGAAAAGTCCTCAAACACGAATTTTAAAGTTTCATAATGCAATCATCCTCTATCGCTTTTATTTTATCTACTTTACACAAATCACAAACTCAGATAGTGATAAAATTACAAAACAAATTTCCTTTATTTAAAAAGATATTGAAATATCTGACCAAAAATGTGCAAATTTTTTGTAATGATAACCAAGGTATTAACAGAATTAAATGATTTAACTCTCATTACTTAAACAATCAAAATTGAAATTATAGGATCCGCCTAGCTGAAGAATCCTGTCTGTTCCTTAAGCCACACTCTTAAAAATTTTAATATCTAGTGAATTAAAAAAGGAATTTTTTCAATGTGAAGTAAAATAATTTTTGATCCAATATTCAAATAGAATATTTTCTTTTTAATGTATTTGTAATTATATTTTTTAACATAAATGTAATACTCTATTAGTTGGTAAGAATTTCTTTTAAAATTAAAATACTTTTATAACTTATCTAATTCAATTTGCATAAAAAATCATGAAAAATTTAATGTTGTAATTTTTTATTTTAAATATTAAAAGAAATACTGCATTAAAAATGTTTCTGCATCTAAAAATGTTGTTTATTTATGCTTGCCTGCAATAATTTCAAAAATTTAAGTTATAAGCACAATTATTGGGAATAACTTTTATATTTATAATTTATATCTAAAGATATAAGTTTTGAAACGGCAAAGTAATCATTGAAATATATTTCTCTAAAACTCAAAACTTATAGTAGGTTTTCTAAATGGTATTGTATATCTAAACGAAATTCCAGGAAAAAAATTAAACTACTTAAATTTATAATGTTTTGAAATTAGAACTCGGAATGCTAAATGATATTTCTCTTATTTTTCGAACTTTAAGAAAATTCGTTATACAGCATCGGGAATGTTTAAGAAATATAATTATTTTCTGGTTATTATTTTCGTTTTCATTTAAACAGAGTGCTAAAAGCCAACGAGTGAAAATGTATTTAATTTTCAAATTGTATTTTCATTTTTTGAATATCGTATAATTAATTTCTATAAGATATAATAGAATGTATATTAACATTTTCTGGTTTCTTTATTTTAAAGCTAGATAATGTACAAAATACAGATTTAAAATTGAAAACATATGTTTCAATCTCAAACTGAAAATAAATTATTAAAACTCTGTAAGTGTATATATGCATTTAGTTTCCTGCTTAAAATTAAAAGTCAGTATTTTTAATATTTTTTTCATTTTTGGAAAACGTGCTCTGAAAATAAAGGAAATATTTTCATAATTATTTCTCTCAGTAAATCATCAGATTAACTAGGATAATAAATATTATTTTACGTTTGGTATCATAAAATTTATTTTTCCACAATGAAACCTTCCAAGAATACTTAAAATACAATTTAATATCCATTTATTAATAAATGATCAATTTTTTCACTGTGCTTTGTTATTTCAAAGTTATTTTTTTGATGAGAAAGCAAACAATGGAAATAAAATTAACTATGTTTCTTATTTATTACTGTTCTTCTTTGCATAGGAAATTATAGTTAGTTAAAATATTTAAAGTTTGCGTGTTTAATGGAAATAAGCGTATAATGTTGCTTCCTACATTGTTCAATCATTTAAAATGCATTGTATTTTACATAATGTTCAGTCTTTATCTTATGAAATATGTATTATCTTATATAAAATGGTATGTTTTGATTATGAAACATTTTCACATAATTTATGATGTAAAGGGAAGAAAATGCTTAAATTTACGTTTCAAAATTTACATTTTTTCGATATTTATGAACTGTTTGATACATGCATGTATATAAACCCTTAAACCTTATTAATCTTCTAATAAAATTAGTAAAACTATTAACAATATACAAAAGTAAATTACGTAGGGAAAAACCTGAGAAGCTGCTTACCAAAATTAACAATTATACTTTGCTTTTAAGAATAAATCCGAATAAGTATACACGTAATTTTTTAACATGAACCAATCAACAAAGATTTTCGGATAAGTAGTGATGACACTAAATGAAGTTAAAAAGTAACTAATCTAATTTCTTAATAAAGTTTTAATTAAACTAGCATTCAATAAAACAAATATTTTTAATCAGTTTTAATGTTCTCATTTATGTTAGACATATTTTCTTCTTCATGAAAATAATTCAGGAAATAACGAAAGATGAAAAAAAATATACTTTTCGATGAAATTTGTTAAAATTTTATTCTTTTGTTTTTATTGCTTAAAATACTCGTTATATTTTAGTAACATGTATGAAAGTTATTTTTCAAATAAAATTAAAAAAATTAACGCGTTTTTGGTAACATAAATTGGAATCAATGTGAAAATAGTTTTGAATTTAAAACCGAAAGTCTTTAAACCATTTTCATGGAATTTAGGCCTAAATAATGAATAAGTGAGAATAAACTTAAAAGTATAATACAGTTATTAAATATATATATATATATATATGAAATAAGTATATTATATTCATTATCAAATACAAAAAATTAGTTTTATCATCAGATATTTTTGCAATATAATATTTTTCAAACATGAAATACATTTTATTTATAGAAAAAGCTATAATATTTTAGATTCCCAGAATATAATCTATTTCGTATGAAATAAAATTATTTATTCTTCAGACAAATTTTGAATAACATACTATAATATGAAAAAATATGTGAAAAGGTATAGGATAAATTAAAAGTTATGTTTGACCAACATTATTTATTGAGGATTTTTAGATGCTTTGTTAAAGTTCTTTTTTTGAAAAGCAAGTAAATTGACGTTTTTGAAATATTTTTATTCAAAATAAATTATAATTTACGATGAAAGATATGAAATATGGTTTAGTTTATTAAGATTCTCTAGTTAACTTTAAATTTATAAAGTATTTGAAATTATTGAAAAAGGTTTACTGAAACCTGTAAATTTTTAGAATATTAATTTATGCCTTTAGTAAAATTTATGTCGAGTTTTAGGAGATAGGATGTGATATAAAATGCTATAAATCATTAGAACGTCAATAGGCTATGTCATAAAAATTTCTAAAAACAATATTTTTCTTATTATAAAGCTTTTAGCAAAATATGTAAGCAGGAAAGAAAATATTATTTCAAAATAAAAATAATATTGAATGCTATTAAATTAATATTTTAAACTTTCTTTTCTATTGACTTTTATTGAAATATTTAAGGTTGCAATTGTTCCAGTAATGGGATTTGTTTAAATGTAAAATATAATTTGAAAAATAACAGCTTGCTAAAGTGAATTTGAAAAAGAATATTTCTATTATTTAAAAATTTTTGATACAGAATAAAATAGTTTTTTTAGTTTCTTCATAAATTCTATAATTTGATTTAAATTTCACTCTTTTAATTAAATAATTTATATTGTGTGCCAAATTTATATGTTACGAAGGTATATTTCTTTATTTATTATTATATTTCATTTCATTAAAATTGAGTAACAAGCATAGAATTCTCATGCTATCTAAAATTACTTGCATCATAATCAGAAAAATATTCATGATTTTGAGAATTTAAATAAAAATATATTTTAAATGATTATATTTGGTAAAATAATAGGATCTTAAAAACACTTTATCATCAGTAAAAATTTATTGAAGGAAATTACGTATCATTTTTGTATGCAAATTATCAGTTAAAGATTCTAAAGTAAAAATGTGGATTTTACTTTTTATGAATTCTTAAAAAAATTAGTTAAAGTTAAAATAATTAAATTTTAAGTTGAATGTTTTTGATAAAGAAAACCATTGATTCAATAAATAAAAATAACAATCCATAAAAGTTTGCACACATACATATAGTACTGTTTTTTAAATTTTATGAGTTTTCCACATTATTGTTAAATACTTTGATAAGCATAAGTTAGTTATTTTACTAATTTATTCGTTTGAGTTTCGAAAGTTTTACATTTTTACTTAAAATTTTACCTAATTAGAATGTCACTATTATCATATAGACACTAAAGAAAACTTTAAATATTATAAAATATTTGTAATTATGAAACACGTACAAAAAATAAGAAAAAGGTATAAAATTCTTATTTTTTTTAAATAACACTATTCAATTTAAAAACTAAAGTTGTAAATAAGTTCAACTTCAATTTTAAAGGATCTTCAACACCATGAATAACATCGATATAACGCTCTGTTAAATAGTTTATATAAAGAAGTAATTTTTCTTATTAACATATAGCATCGATCTATATAACATCGATATTGATATAGCATTTAATATGTCGAAAACATAAGATTTGAATCGATGTTTTGAAAACCGGATTACTACTTTCCTCCTGCTGCCTTTCCCCGCCGATGGCCGAGGACGGCGGCGCTGCCGACCGATCCCCGAACGGTCTCCGACCTCATTCACCGGACTCAGCCGGCAACGATTTGGATACTTCGACTATGCCTAGTGAAAGTAGAGATAACCAAATGGATATGACTGTGGATTCTATACAAAGTGCCTCACCAGGATTACCTGTAAACATCCATGATTTAAGTAGATTTCCTCCGCTGGAGAATAGTGCCGCCGATGTTAACCCTAGAGGAGTACACGTGCGTGCGTTGCCCGGCCCAAAAAGCCCTTCTCAGGGCCATCAAGTGTGCTTAATTTCAAATAATAGTATTGTGCCAACTAAGATAGGACCACCTGCCATCAAATCCCTTGTGCCAAAGCTAGACGAATATTTGTATATTGATCCAGCAATTCCGATCACCAAGATATCCAGATGTGAATACCTCAGAGAGCTAATCAAAAACAGTGAACTTCTGGAGGCATTTGCTACAACGCAAAAACGAGTGATGGAAACCATTGAATCTATGACTCCTGAGTATAATACCGACTCTAGCTGGATTTTTACGAACCAACTTTACCAACATGCATTCAACTACAGCCAACAGTTAAGGGGTAAGTACTCCCAATTGGGATACTGTTACATATCTAATTGTAATTTGCATGGAGATGGAAATGTATCTAAAAATAATATTAATAATTCTGATAAAACAAATGGCCATAATGCCATCCCTGTTTCAAGACAGGCAACCTCAGACATGGGTCTTGCCACAATTGCTAAAAATAAACATTCCATTAAAAAAAATAGTAGTAAAAACAGTAAGAGTAAAAAATTACATAATTTTTCTAATGTCAAAAATATTCATCCCATTGCCAAAAATAATATCAATACTAATGTAAACTCCCCCGATTCTGAGGATATTGATAACAGTATACTTAGTAAAAATGTATCAAGTGTTGTAAATAATAACAAAACTGAATATAATGAAAATAATGTTAGTAATACTTGTAATGAAAATGTATTTCCTATGTCTATTCCTATTGATTCTGATGTTAATGTACCTGCCAATGCTATCTATTATCAACAATATGCGAATATTGAAACTACAAAAACAGATACCACACCAAGCACCCATGACGTTTGCTGTCCAGGCCTGTGCATGGATTTGAGTCGATCTCACACCTTAAAAAGAAGTAACATATCTGATACAGATGAGGATGGCTTTACTAAACCAAAAAGAACGGCAATCGTAAAACAGTCCCCACAACAAATTCCTGTTAAAGTAAACAACAAATTTGACAGCTTAAATATCAACCTGGTCAACAACTCACAAGGAAACAACCCCATTCCTAACAACAATCAACCCCCCAATGCCAACCCTTCTAAATCCAACCCTAAAATACCCTACATCCTTGTTAAATTTGAGAACAACTTTAATGACATAATTAAGCACCTAAAAACAAATTTTGATAATAATGTTTCAGCCAAATTAAGCGGCGAATATCTCAAAGTATTCCCCTCCTCTATAGACGCACACAGAACCATTACTAAATACCTAACCGAAAACAACATAGAATGCTTAATAATTAAAACTGGTAATGAAAAACCAATCAAAGCAGTCTTGAAAGGCATACCCCCAGTAACACCCCCAGAACTTGTTAAGGAAGAGCTAGAAGACCGGGGATTTGTGGTCGAAAACGTTGTAGTAATGAAAAAACAACGCAGACTTGAACCCATAGCCTGCTTCCTAGTCACACTTTCTCCCAATGAAATTGCACCAAAAATTTTTGAAATCAAAGACATTTTAAATCTAATAATAACAGTTGAAAAATATGTTAACAAAAAACCTATTCAATGTTACAACTGCCAAGGCTACGGTCATAACTCCTCGGTCTGCTTTCTTAAACCAAACTGTGTAAAGTGCGGTGCCAGACACATGTCAAGAGAATGCCCCCATGGAAAAATGGAAGTCCCCAAATGTTGTAATTGCGGGCAAAATCACACAGCATCATACGGAGGGTGCCCTAAAAATCCTATTAATAAAAATAAAAAAAATCCCTCTAACACCAATATTAAAACTAACTTAGTAAAACCTAATATATCATTTGCCAACATAACGAAAACAAACATCTCTCAGGACAAGGTAACAACCCAAACTCAACAAACTCCCTCCCCAAGTCAACTCCCCCCTCAGGACTTTAGCGGAATCCAAAACTTCCAAGAAATTATGAAACTCATTAAGCAAATAAATATTATACTACAAGCATTCCCAACCCTGCTTCAAATTGTCCCACTTCTGGAAAAAACTCCGCATCCTATAGAAAAGATGCACCTTTTATTTAAAGCATTAAGTGTAAACAACCAAGAAAATAATGAATAGCAAACTCATAAAAAATTTAAAATTAATGTATTGGAACTCCAACGGAGTCATCAACAAAATTACTGAATCGAAATATTTCATCGCAGTACAAAATCCAGATATTGTTCTCCTCCAAGAAACTAGGCTATCCCACGAAAAAAATTTCAAAATACCAAATTACAACGTGTACAGGAACGATAGAAACAATGGAAAAGGTGGTACTGCTATTCTAATTAAATCAAAAATCCCGCACTCTCCTATTCATTACTTCAGGAAAGAACTAATTCGTAAAAACTTAGCCTTTCCAACAGTCACACAATACATTAAATATTTGGCTTTCAGATTCTATGATAAATTAAAAAACATCGGCAATATTGAAATCCAAGCCCTGGACAATTACAGCCCATACGACCTTAAAAACTTCCACAGGCCTAGATCCGTACTGAGGCTTTCCCCTAAATTCTAAATTTTCACTTTTCTCCACCACCTTATTTAATTCTTCAATTTACTCTTTTTGCGAATTTGTAAATGCCACCACCTCGTGGACCTAGCCACAATTAATAATATAAAAATAAATTAATAAACAAAAAATTAAATGATCTCTGTTTTTTGCTAAAATGCAGGAACCTTCTGCGCGGTTCCATTATAAATTCTTGTTTGTATCATTGTATTACTTTTATATTCCAATTGTAAAAAAATTTTTTTTTTTCCTAAAATGCATTGTAAACTTTTGAATGCTTCTATCTCTTATAATTTGTTTCCTATCATTCCATCACCATGCAATAGTATCCCGGGAGTACTTCCCATTTGGTAGTCTTTACTGTGTTATTTATCAATTCAACCTAGGTAGACTCAAAGTCAACTTTATATGCTCCACAAGATATGATAGAGGTCAACGGCGAAAAGCTGGATACCTCGCCTCCTCAACATATGGACCAAAGCAAAGCAACACCATGAATTGATTACTTTGCCAAAAATAATGAATTTATAACTTCTAATTGCAACTATTTCTAACTTTGATATTAATTCTGGGATCTATATAAGAAGTTTTCAATAAAATCATTTCAAGTATAACAAAATATCAAAGCTATTATTCTTTGCTTATACTTACTTAATCAAAATTATAATTAACTTCCAAAAATAGTTCATTCAATCTTTTTAGGAGCATGAAAATCCTTTATAACGTAATTTTTAACTCCAGGTAATAGTATTAATCATAAAATATATTAGATAAACGTAAGTAATGAATTTCCTCTTTCAAAACATATGTTTAAAAATCAATATATTTTTCACACTCAAATAAGAAAAGCCTAGAATTGTTTTCAGTGATATCTTATATATTGGAAATATTGTTTCATTCATGAATGTAAAAAATAAAGCACAATAGCCAATCTTCAGTTCATGTTGTATTTGTCAAACTTCTATCAAATTGATATTACACTTTAATTTTCTTTTCCGGATCTTACGTGAACGAGCAGCTTTGAAATTGGTTTTCGATAAAAAAAAAAAAGGAAACCTAAACCACTGTATATTTCGGTAGATTAAGATGAACTGAAATACATTCGTCTAAATCAATTTTGAAAATAAAGTGGCAAAATGTTTTATACCTAAAAGAATTCCTTTAGACAACTGCATTCAAAACTAAGAAATTTCAAGCATGTACAGAAAAAATTGTAATAAATTAAGGAGTTTGATTTCTAATTTTAAAAGTTATATATTAACAGAAAATAGTTATTGAAAAAATTTTATATATATATATATATGTGTGTGTGTTGTGTACATATAAAAGCAGAATGCCCAAGTAATATACGATGAAAGAAATACAAGAGAAAAATTACAAAAATCTTTATTTTCCCTAAAGGCATCTACCCAATTTTCGTTAATCTTGTTGGAATGAAGTGCAGCTTGCAATCTTGTTTTTGTATTGAAAATATCAAATACCACATCCTTTTTAAAATTCTTCATGCGTTTCTCTCATCCGAAACATTCTCTTTGTCACAATGCAACAAAATTTATAGCATTTAGTTCGTAGGAAATCAATTTTGAAAGTGATTTCTTTGAACTATAAATATCTTACTTTCTATTAGTTTTTACAAAAATAATTCTTCATGCCAACATCCTGGTCACAATCAAGTTAGATACATTTAACACTACTTATGTGTTACATAAGCTAAAATGAAAGAAAATCTTCGCAATTTCACTACAAAACACAATTTTTTTATCTTATTTAAAGGAAATTTTTCATGTTATTTATTTAATTTTTTTGTCAATATTTAACAAAATTGTTAGTTATATAAAATACACATACACGTTTTATATTAATATAAATTGAACAGTAAATTAATTTCACATACTCAGTTTAAACATTTTTTAATTTGTTTCATAATAAATTATGTGCATATAAAATTAACCTGCATTAATAAAAATTATAATTATTAATTTTTGTGTTTATTTTATGTTTACATTAATTACTTTGTACTACAAAATACCTCGATTTCCCGCGTATTTTTAAATGGTTGCTAAATTTGAGAATGCATTTTCAAAAATAAAATTTTGAAGCTAATTCATTTAAGTCAGCAATTTTTTTGGTATAATCATTAATCATATTTTAGAATTTGCATGAAAGAAGAAACAGAGTTTATTTTATAAGGAAATGCTGACAAAATGAAATTTTGTTTTGCATTAAATAACTCATAACAAATGCCATCTTTACAACAGGATCACAATCAAAAATTAAAATCATTCAACATTCAGTATCAAAATAACAAAACGGTTTTCATATTTAAGAAAATAAAACAACAAAAATTTCCTTATCATTATTTTATTGATACTAATTCATAATTAAAAATGTAAATTTGTCCATGTTCTCTAAGGAGTAATAGGAATCATGTTTGAATTTAAGTTTTATTTATTCTGTTGGTTTTTCAAACAAGAAAATAAAACAAGATATATTAAATAGGAACTATTTATTGTAATTTCTTCGATCGAATAAATTATAAATAACATGATTTTGTTAATATTTTCATCTTATATTTAGGTTAAAATAAATTAGATCAACATTGTTAAAAAATTCAGATTAATTTCATTTCATTAATAATTATAAAATTACATAATATTATAATCTTTTTTTGAAATGTATTCGAGATTATTAAATAACAAAACAAAAACTTAATTACTATTTATTCAATATTACTTAATATAATAATAAGTATATGTAATTATTTAATAATTGGCACTTATAAATACAAAAATGAAATTTATTAAATTAAATAATACCTAAAAGTTTTTATTTATTTTATAATCATTGAAATTTTATAAAATATTAATTGCAAACGAAAAATTGGCAAAAAAGTTTTTCGTAGAAAAAAAACTATTTGTTTAATTAAAAAATTGTAGTCATTTATTTGATCATGCACCGAAATTGTTTTTTAAAATGATTTAATAAATCGAATGATATTTCAAGACAAAATACGAAAATATACAAAATTTCACTAATATAAGAAAATACACAAATTAAGCTATCCGATTGCTGTAACTTACCTTATAATAAATAAAAAACAGCTTCAGGTTTGCATAATAATCAAGAAAGTAATTTTCTAAATATGAAAAAAAAATTAAAATAACTTGAACAAAATAAATGTAGAAAAAATGTTATCAAGTATTTCCAATTAATTTTAGAAATTAGTTAGAAATATTTCCAATTAATTTCTAAAATTATGGGACTTATTAATTTTTTTAAAAATGAAATTTAATTGTGAAATTTTTACATGATATTTTTTTAAATAACGAAATTTGCTTTAAATAAAAAAATAATTTGTAACACATTAAAAATAGTTCTGAAAGCATTTCTTTTTCCTTTTTCTGCAAGACTCTGTTTGTAAAAAAATAAAATAATTAAAGAAAAGTAAATTTGATGATTTCGTGAAAAACGTAGTATGATTACTTCATTCTTTTAGGAAGTATGAAACTGAAAGTCAAAGTTTAAAGATCTCAATTTTCGTATTGAATTTAATTTTTACCCTAATTCTTCTAGATGGAGAAAAAATATACTTTTATTCTAAGCTCAATTTTACAAAAAAAAACCATTAAAAATTCAGAAAATTAATGAAATTAAACAGCTCCATTGAATTTTAATATTAATTTCTTCAACTATATATGCATATATAATTATTTTATTTGAGACATAAGCTATTCAAATTATTTGGAGAACGCTACTCTTTCTTAGATAGTGAAAACTACGTTAAGTTCTTTCATAATCTTATTAAAATAATGAACACATAAATTCTGATTTTACCAAATTTTTCAGTCAATATCTTTGAATAGATTTATTTTTATGTCTTTCTTTGAATCGCAAACATTCATTTTTATCATGAAAATATTAAAAAATGTTTTAATTTATTTCAATAAATAATCAATGCATATTACAATCATTCCTTCTAATTAATAATTATTCATTTTTATTATTTCCAAATACTTGTCATTTGGTCACTAAGCCTTTTGCAGCATTTGGTCCTTCTAATTAATAATTATTCATTTTTTATTATTTCCAAATACCTGTCATTTGGTCACTAAGCCATTAGAAATCGGGCTCTTCAATATCTTGCAGCGCGACAAGTAAAAGCAGATAGTGCAGGGCACTCGTTCAAGTGTGAATCAGTCCTTTTTTGTTCAGACATGCAAAGAGAACACGTAGGAGAGTCCACAAGATTCAAACGGAAGAGATGGGTACAAAGACATTTCGCCCATTCAGCATTCTAAAAGAAGTCTGCAGTTTCTGGAGGCAAGTCAGGAATAAAGTGTAGACAAGACTACATTCCAAGGCTTGCCATTCGAAAGGTGCAAAGTTGTATCACGGCGAGAGCACCGGGAGATCCTAGAAATTTCCAGTTTAGCTGAATGGAATTTCAATTTCAAAGTGGGTTTCTGTAGAATAGCCTCTTGTAAAGGAAATCAGCTCTTTCTCTCGTTTACCACAATACTACAGTGTGAGGGAATCCACTGGAAGGACAACTTATTGGAGAAACTCTCAAGCTATGATTGGTTAGGAATCATTGGTTCTTAATCTCTTTAGAAAGAGTCTGGAGCACAGAAATAGAATCCACGATGTATACTGCTATTTTAAAAGCTTTTGATCGTATGGAGAGTTTTTTAAGTGCAATGAGAATAGCATCTATTTCACCATCAAAGTAAAGAGAAATTACCAACCAGTTGGCGGAAACCAAAGAGTTTACTAAAGTTAATAACATTTAATTAATTATTTTAATTCCAAATTTTTAATTGTTATTTCTAAAATATGCTGACAACTTATGCTTTACGTGAATTTTTCATTAATTTCTCGATGCCAAGTTTCCAATGTTTCGAATAATATCAAAGCAAAACTATTCTACTGCCCTTTATTTTAATAAAGATTTGCTAATAGATTTCTCACATAAGCTATCATTGTCAAAGAAAAGTCCTACTAAAGTTTTAAAAAGATATCTAATTTTTAGACCAAAATAATTACTTTAAGTGATGTTGATGCTGCATTTAAAATGCAGTATTTCAAAGATACAGATTATTCATTATTTGAGTTTGCTTCAATCGTGTTAAAAACTATTAAACCTATAATAACACTGAACTATGAATAGCCAGGGCTATACATATTGTGTAGCGCTGCACATTATTTATACATAAGTGAGGCTTTGTGGTAATTGGATGGATAGCGCTTACTATGGTTGTTCTGAATTTAATTGTTGAAATTGCCATTATCTAAGAACTGCCTGATTTATATATTGATGAATTCGATGGTGGACAAATCTTAGGCCATAGATGCCATGAGTCATCAATTTTTCGAACTAGTTATACACCTATAATTTTCAAGGTTGAAAGTATTTAGTGTATACTTATAATACATGGATGGTGGACATAAATCTAGAGATCAGGCAAATTACGAAGGACATATAGCAAAGACAGTGGTCAGAGACATTTTGTACGTAGTCATCGAAGCCGAACATTTGCTCAAATTACCATCTAGTTGAATGACGTTGCTAATCTTACATGCAGTAAGCATGGTGTTCGCTTCTCAGCTTGTGTTATTCACTCTCTGCTTATGATATCCACTCTACTCTAGTTTCACTACATGGAAACTTAACGAAGCAGCGTTATATTGATGACATTATTCACCCCACATGAGATTCTTCATAAATAGACTATGTTAAGGCAAGATGATAAGTGTTCATGTCTGGAATCGTCCGCATGCAGCTTTCTTTGCTCAATATTTTCTAAGTCTTGTTCTGTCTATTACCGGCAGTTGTCCCGATGGAGCATATTTGGGAACCATTAAAACGCCAGATGCCGTCATGTCATTCTATGATTTGGAAGTGGCTGTTTAACATTTGATGGCACATCTGTGTCCGGACAACATCAAAAATTTAATCAACTCGATGCCAGACCATGTTTCTGCATGCATTGCAGCAGGAGGCGGTCAGATGCGCCATGGAGATTGCACTATATTTGTGTATTTGTACACACTGGATCTCCTTATGTCTTGATTTTGGGATCAAGTGAATCTTACATCTGTACCATTATGTGTATTAAATCTCATTTTAATTTAACAGTTCCTTTTAAGTCCCTGTTTTCAATATCCCAATGTGCATATTCATATAAAAAAATAAATTGCAGAAGTAGCCAAGTTTTTTTTTATATACATAGACAAGTCTTTTTATATACGAATAAATTCTTAATAAGAGAATTAATAATTTTTTCAAGTTTTGATTTAAAATGCTTGTTACATTTTGTTTTTTATACATTTTTTAGGTTATGTAATATTTAAGTCAGTTTTTGTGTTTCAGGCATATTTTGTACTAAAATATTCATTGCAGTTTGTAGTACTGAATCAGTATTAAATCTATAACTTTGTTTGATTTCATTGACGAGATCAAGTATTGATCCAAATAAATTTTCAATTATTGATTTTATTCATTGAAATATATTAAATTTAATTATTAATTTAGATTTAGTATTGGTTACCTTATGCATTCTTAGACGTATTCTATATTCATAATTTTCTTTGTTTAGAAAGTAATATGTTAACACAGTTTTGAATTTATTATATTTTGGAGTGTTTTATGGTGTCAATATTTTTTTGTGAATATCTTAAAAATCTATCATTGTTAAGGTATCCACTTACGTTTAGTCATCTTTTACTTCAAAAATTAATTTCAATTTTCTATTATCATAATTTTAGATAGTTATGCGGTAAAAACAAGAAATTAGTGATTTATTTCATTTTATTTTTAAAATAATTAAATTTATATAGCATACAGCATATTTAGTGAAATCGTTTTTTTTCTGACAATTTTTAATGAAATATTAACAAAAAAGGATAACTCTATACAATACTTTGAATTTAATTTTGGCATAAGGTTTATATTTATACCATATTTGAAAGGAAGCAAAATCTAAGAAAAATATTGAGTGATAAATAAAATATGGTTAAATATACAACTATATGTATATTTTGCAAATTTTTAGGGAATTTCTTTTAAAGAATAGCTGTAAATCAAAAAAGGTACATGCATACAAATTTTATACAAATATTTTTATATTTGATATAGAATATTAATGGTTTGGAGATTTTGTTCAAATATAAAGTTTTGAAAAAATCTCTATCTATAATTTCATTTGTGATAGCGACGTTGTTTCTACTTCATTCCCAGTGTATAAGACGATTAACTGCCACTGTCAATCAATACTTTACAGAAAAACATCAATAAAAAACATAGTAAAAAAAGTACGATACTAATTTTCCTTACCAATCCCGATTTGAAAATTCAACTTCTTCTTTCATTTTTCATGGGACAATGTATATTAAAACTCTAGCAACTCGATTTGTATTTTACATACAATGTAGCAAAAAACAATTTTGGAAATGGGGAAGGTCTGAGTTTTAAAAGGAAAAAGAATTTGACACATGTTATCGAAAATCAACGTTTTAACAAGGCATATTCCGTATGTGTTTTTAAATAAAATGCGAAATATTTATTCGTATACAATCAATAATACATGTTTCCACATCTTCTTTGATTTATATAAGTTAGTTTTATAATTTGCAATTACATTTTATATATTTTAATTAATAAAATGTTGATTTACAGTTGTATTCTGTATTATTAACTGTTTTTTTGTACAATTGTGTAACCACTCTTTCATGCATTTCGATTCAGATAAATATTGCGTTCGTAAAATAATACATTCATAATTGTTGTTTGTTGCAAAAGTGTTGTTTTATATCAATTCATAATCAAACCAATTTCCATTATTATGCATCCCATAATTATGATTAAATCCATAAATCTTGATAAAAATAAAAATATTATATCTTTACGAGTCATGCTGAAATCAACATGTGATTAAATATCAACATTTGATTAATGGGGACAAAATATATTGAAATAGTGCATATAATTTCCACTCAAGTTTGCACAAAAATATTTAAATTGTAAAATTTATATTTTATAACCCTTATACGAAGATATTTTATATATTTCTTATATTTGTAATCGCATTACGCAAAAATGAGTATTAGTTTGGGGAAAAAGAAATCCATTATTTTCACGTGAACTTTATGTAACTTCTTTTGGATTCGCTATGTAAAAAGGTTTAAAACAGCTTTCATGCAGATTTTTAGGTCTTGCGCGTTACGACTGCTGACATGCGGTTAACTTCGATCATTTTTGATATTTTATAGACATTTTCGACGATGCTGTACATGGGAGGTGCATCTCTAACATCAAAAATACCCGAACGGAATCGACGAAACAAAAATTGCACGTAACTGGTTGTTACAGTCTTATATAGGACGATAAACACCTTTCACAATTTTAGCCACCTGGCTATCTTATTCGTCGTCACAAGAGAAAAATTAAAATGTATCGAATTTTCTGTTTGTTGTCTTCCATTTTTAAAACCTTGTACTCGTAACTGAATTAATCAAACAAAAAACCGCAAGAGGATATTTTAGTGTCAAGTGTCACCTTTCCAACGAGCATAAATCTGAAATTGTTTGATAGATACCTCACAAGATATCGATCACTACAGACGTCTTCCGAAAAAAAATAATGGATTACTTTTTCCCCGACCTAATATGAATTGAGATAGATCAAAATGGTTTCATTTTGTATAAATCCATGCTAGATTTATTTATAGCATTTTATAAAATTGCATTGAATCATTTGAATTTAATCATTAAACATCTTTGTCTAACAGTAAATAGTCATGATATAAATTTTCCTTAATTGAACTTTTTGATTATTGCAGATATTTTCTAGTTTGAAAAAATGCTTTTTATCAATCGATAACACAAATTTGTCTATTATCTTGAATTAAAATGATATAACTAATAGGTTTATTTATTTTAATTAACTGGGATGCAAATTATTCATAACTTTACGAGACCTGTCATAAGCATTTCATTATTAAATTTCTTAAAAATGATAATCAAGAAAATGAATCCAGCAGAAACTAAATTTCATTGCCTCAACATCGCAAATAATCAAAAATTAAATTTTTTAAAAATATTGCCTGTTGACAAATTTTTATGTATGCGTTATTAACAAGAAATATTCAAAACGCTCTGCTATTAAAAATCTTCAGCTAAATTAATTGAAATTCCAAGTTGAATTTAACACAACTGTTATAATATTCCACTTTAATGAAGATATATATTGGAATTGCTGTGTTTTCTATAAAAAAAATAGTAAAGTTCTGGGAACTTCTTCAGACATCCAATTAACGAAACTTTTCCCTTACATATTTTTTTCACTTTCTTTATTGAGACGTTTTTGATAAAGGTTTTTAGTAAAACTTGAGTCCCTTTCTTCTGTGCAATAAATTGCTTCGATGGAACTGTTTTTAATGAGAGTCAGTATCACGACTTTCACGAAATGTTCGAACAGACACTGTTTTTGTCAACATTTCAAATCTTCAGATTTTTATTTTTTTATATATTTTGAAAAAGCTCTAAAGAATAAATAAAAAAAAATTGGAAAATAGTTAACTAGGATTTTGATTATTTTCCTTCTCTTAAGGGATCATTCTCTTTCCAAAATAAATTTTGCTTCAACAAATTCGCATATTTTTACGTCATATTCAAATTTTGAAATAACTTTACTTCATTATATTTTAATACCTTTATAAAAATTTAAGTAACAAAATATCAGATATAAACTTTAATCTTTAGGTTTTATTTATGTTTCTTAGTTCCATATATAATAAAAAAAGTAAAAAATAAGGAAAATGTTAAGATCCTTTAAAATTTCGTTGTGATATACTTTAAAAATTAATTTTATTCCTTTGATTAAAAATTTATATGCAATTTATTGTTTTACTTCTTTTGGGTTAATTGTTTATTTCATTGGCAAATATTGTTCAGAAAACATTCGTCTATGTAAAACTTAAAAAAAAAATATGTTCTTCAAGAACATAAGATTTAATGTTTTCCTTTTCATGAAATACATTTAAAATAAAAAATCGATTTAGATAAATTATCATTCCTGTATTTTAATAAAAAATGCATTCTTTTCATAACTATGCATTAAATCTTCTATTTTTTTGTAAAAATCCAACTTCAGTTGTAGAATAATTGTATTTAAAAAAAAAGTATAACTGTTATCAATTAAATCGTACTTTAAAGAATAAAACATTTCAGAAGAATACGAATACTAATTCTAATTTTTATTTAAATGAATACAGAATCTTAAGAGCATTTTAATTGTAAAGAATGTACTAGAATTCATTTTAATTTTATGATGGCGTTTGAACAACTCACCATGTAAGCATTATCTGGAATAGATTTATAAATCATTTCCTTTAATTCTTCAAGTTTTACGTTAAAAATATTTTATATATACAAATAATTTAAAATTTTATGCTACCCTGTAATATATTTGTTGTCACTTATAATTTTTACGGAAAGTTTTGATATTTTATATCTTTTAACATTTTAATGTTATTTCTATACATTAAAAAATAAATTAAGGACATGTTTTAAAAATGCTTTTGAAGTCAATTTTTACAAATTTGTTAAACCATAAATAGCAATATAAATATATTGTGATAACAATAAGTTGCAAGATATATAATTTACATGTATATTAAGACGATAAAATTTAAATTTTTATTTTTTGAACACACTTAGTCTTAAAATCCAAAAATTATATAAATTTCAAATAAAAAAAAAATGGAATGATTTCTCAGGCAAGCACAAAACTATTAAAGTGCAATACGTTAATCACTATTACATATGCTTTTCTAATTCATTATTAAAAAATTAAACAAAAACATCAGTGATTTTAGTGACATAAATATATTTAAATTAATTTTAACAATAATTTAGAAAAAGAAATTAGCTAAAATCCAGAAAAATGAAATTAAACTATGAATTATTTTAAAATTTTTAATAAGCAATATGTTATGGATTATATAAGGATCTTCCAATTTTGTGCTTACTATTAAAATATTTTGTATTTTATTAAAATTATTTATATATATTTAAAAATCTGAATATGAAAGATTATCATGTCATAAAAGTAAAGGCATTTATGCCAAATATGTTCTGGGGATTATAATGCATACGCTGTTTTAAGGACTCAAAAGTAAATAAAATTATTTCTTAAAGATAACGGATATTTTCAATGGCTTTTTCTTTGAAAATCTTACTATTTTCTAAGTATATAAAAGAAGTCTTACTTTAATATTTTATAAATATGCCTTTAAGAGGATTTTACAAATCCCAATGAAAAACTTTGAAACATTTTACGAGAATATTAAATATAAATAATATATTTTTGTTTCTGATACGAGAAGAAAAATATTTATTGATAATTTTATTGTAAATTGTTTTATGCGATAATTAAAAACTATATATATATACATTTAAAGTATTATTAAAATATTTTATGCAAGAATAAATAGATGAGGGTTATGTTAGTCTTTATGTAAGATATTATCAAAGTTTAGAAATGATATTTTGTATGGAATATACTTTTTCATTCCTAAA